>JAOTQW010000014.1:3709411-3732817 GCA_026260075.1 Sisor rabdophorus
GAATAGGGCTAGGTGGAGACAAGTGATTCGCTGTGGCGACCCCTAAATGGGAGCACCCGAAAGGAGAAGAAGATTTTATTATTTGGAATCATGGGTTTGTTGAAGCCTATTTGCTAATTAAAAGTAATTGTTCATTGTTTATTATAAGCATTTCACATTTGAGTGTTACATGTAGCTATTATAATCTGGGTTTGTGTACGTCTATGCTTTTAGTTTTCAATCATTTTGTAAAATGCACAGCCCGTCTATTGCTTCATGAATTTCATAACTGTATGTGTTTTTAATCCTGTAAAAATGTGACTGGGTGTCTTAATTCTGCTAGTTTTAGTGATTGTAATGCTTATATGAGTGAACATGCTATTGCTGAAATCTTTTTTAAAAAGATAGAGCACAAGAAGTGGAGATTTTTCTAGCAGCGCTTCACTTTGAGCTGTTAATCTTCTGCCACTCCGACAAGCATTTTTAAATATATTAATTGCAATTTTCTTTGTCAGATACATGATTTTACACTGTACAGCATATACTGTCTTATGCAAAATTGATTAATAACAGATTTTTGGTGATTGGTCTCTTTTGGAAATGGAAAAATGCTGATGTTTTCAGTAAACATTTATGCAAAGTTACTTTTTATGCCATAAATTTAACAAAAATTTAAAATGAAAACATTTTTATGACACTGTGCAAAAGTTTGGGCACCCTAAGAGTCTCAGATTCTTTTTACAAGGTTTCAGATTTTAATTAGCTTGTTGGCTCTGATGCATGGCAACAGCTGCCGTTAGTAAATGCCATTTGTAAGGTTTTTCAAATACTATGACTCTTCAAACCTTGTGCACACACTTGCAGAAACTCAACAATTATGGGTACCCCAAAGCAGCTGTGTAAGCATTACTCTGAAAATAAAAGTTATCGATGCCCACAAAGCAGAAGACGGCTACAAGAAGATAGGAAAGTGTTGTCAGCTTGCAGTTTCCACAGTGAAAAAATTTAATTAAGAGATGACAGTTCAGGGGAATTGAGGTCAATATGAGATCTGAAAGACCCAAAAACTCTTGGAGAGAACTGCTTGTATGCTAGTCAAAAAGACAAATTAACCCCCACCACTTTGACCGTCCCATTTGAAGATTTAGCAGACTTGGAAGTGGTGGTGCACCGTTCCACGATGCAGCGATGCTTGCCCAGACAAGTACTGTAGACTGGTGAATTTAAAATAGAACTCTTTGGCCCCAAATCAGCAAACAAAAAAAAGGAGCAGCATTTCATAAAAACAACACCTTGCCAACTATTAGGCATAGGGCGAATCTATCTTGCTTTGGGGTTGTGTTGCAGCCAGTGGCACAGGAAATTGCATGGGTGGAGGGAAGAATGGGTTCCATAAAATACTAGCAAATTCTAAAAGCAAACATCACACCGTCTGTAAAAAAGCTAAAGCTGAAAAAAAGTATGCGTCTACAAGAGGACAATAATCCTAAACATACCTGGAAATTCACTATGGAATACCTCAATAGACACAAACTGTTAGTTTTGGTCACAGTCCCCTAATTTTTTTAAAATTTGAGGGTAGATATTAAAAGAGCTGTGCATGAAAGACGAGTGAAGAATATTATTGAACTAAAAGTCTTTGTAATGAAAAATGGGCAAAAAAAGACTTTTAGCTGGCTATTAAAAGTGTTTGCAAGCTGTGATATCTAGAAGGTGTTAGTAAGTACTGATTATGTAGGGTGCCAGCATTGAAAATTTTTTAGCACTGTGCAAAAGTTTGGGCACCCTAATGTCTGATACGTTCATTTCAAGTTACTTTTCAACTATTGTTTCCAATAGTTTTCTGCTAATTTTATTTGGTGACCTAGAAAACAAAAATAAAATTATTTATTTTATAAGTAAATGAACCGCATGTAGTGAATCAGCAATTTTCGTTTCCTTACAGAACCCTTCTATGATGGATGCGCCTCTTTCATTAGAGATGGAAGTGACATCAGCTCCCAAGTCTACCATTAAGCCAACAGGTGCGACAGTGGCTGTACACGCTAGTGTCAGAGTGCTAATTCTACCTGTGGGAAAGTCACCTGTTCAGCTCAGCAGCATGACCATGGTATGATTTTTTCCCTAACACAAACCAAGTTATATTAAATAAAATTGATTCAAACATATTTTGGTGTATTTAGTGGGGAATTGCTTTTGTTAGTTTTTCTTACCAACATCTGGCAAAGCTCTATTGCCACATACACTGACATGAAGCAGAAAGAATTGCATGGATAGTTTATTGCTTAGGAAACCACATTTGTTAACACAAACACAACTATTAATAATATATTAATATATTATCTAAATATTTCTAAAAAAAGTAAATGCTATCAAAACAAGAGCATAACCAGCATTTCATTATGTTTGGTACTTTGCTAACTATGTACAAAGTCTTGCTAGAAGTTAAAAAAAGGTTATTAAACATTTATATGCAGCATAAGATCTTATTCATCATTCATACACAACCAGAGCAACTAAGATTTCTCAGTTATATACAACTGAGCAATTGGTGGTTAATGGCCTTGCTTAAAGGTTCAGCGATGGCAGCTTGGTGGTGCTAAGAATCGAACCCTGATTTTCCGATTAGCAGTCTAACACCTTAACTCCTTTTCTCTTAATAAAAATGAGGACAGCAGAAGCATCAATGAAAAAAAATGATACAGTAATTACATTCCCCAACAACAGACTGTAGAGAGGCTTAGACCAAATAATAACAATAATAATAATATAATAATCATAAAATATTTTTTCTTAAAAAGAAAAGTACAGGTAAAAATCAGGAATTTAGATTTAAGGACGAGGAGGAGCAAAAGATCACAAGAACAAAGGAGAGCAACAGAAAGAAACGGCATTAATATTAAACAATTCGCTTAGACCCCCCTGACCTGACAAATCCTGGCTACGTCTATGATCCCATGTGACTTCTTCTACTATCACAGAATCTTTACATACTTTCGTACAGTGTATGGTTGTATGTGTGACAATAAATTTTTGGGTATTTGGGTAGGAGTCAAAATTCAACGCTAAAGTTTACATGAAGGAGAAGAGACTGGCTATCCAGCTGGACCTGAGGAGGTACATGGAGTGAAATCGTTCTGCTATCTTCCTTGGGTTATAAACAGGGCTGGCCCGTGGCATAGGTGACATTGGCAGTTAAGTTTTTTGGGCCCTCTTGTAACAGCTCCTACACCCATATATTAAGCAAAACTATTTTTGGCAGTTAACAATTTTAGAAAGACTTTTCAGCTAACTACTGAACTGATTAAAATATTATTTGAAAAACAGAATAGACAAAAATTTTTGGACATGTCATATTGAACTATTTAAACATATATATGATGTATTTGCATCAGGACATGATCATTATGCATTAAATATGCATGCACATGTAGATATTATAAATATTAACTTCGCCATTTATGTAATTCTGAAAATTACATAGGGGGTGCAAATCTACAGTATCGTCTAGGGTGCCACCAGAGCCTGGGCCGGCTTTGGTTATAAACATATGCTTTCCACTGTAAACATTACATACAAGATTTACATTTAATCGTATTTGATTGTGAATCACGCATTATACAGAATATGTTTTCTGTTTCCAGGTTTAAAATCTTTTCTAATCAGTCTGCTTTGGAGTCATTAGCGGTGAGACAATGTTTAATAATTAGCCTGGGTTCGCTTTAAATTACTGCTTCATGAGAACTTATAAATAAGGTTCATGTACAATGGCTTCTTGACTTATCACTGTGTGCAGCTGATTCCACTGCAGGGACCGCTAAAGGCTTTACTGCAAATGACCATTGTGCCTTTGTTGAACAGTAAGTGTTACGCAAGATATATAGTAAATATACACAATTCTTAATGTTTAAGCGACATTTTTTGATGGGGCTGTGCGAAGATTTTTGCGATGTTTAATAAAGTTCAATAAATTATATCATATTTGCTATGCAAAGCTATATTTTCACTTAAGTTTGAGGATCCTCTTCTAAACATAGCTGATACAAATGATCTTTTTTTAAAGGATTTTGCATGTTCTCCCCACACTTGCGTAGGTTTTCTCGGGGTACTTCGGTTTCCTCCCTCCAAAAACATGTACATTAGGTTGATTGCTGACTTTAAATTCCCATGGGAGTGAGTGTGTGTGTGTGGTTGTTCGTCAATATGTGGCCCTGGGAAGGACTGGTGACCTGTCCAGGGTGTACCCCTGCTTTTTGCCCTATGTTGCTGGGATAAGCTCCAGCATACCCCTGTAACTTCTTATGTTAACACAGTCTCTTTAAAATTGAAAAAATGCACAATATTTTCAAACATTGATGCCTAGTTACTTTTTAGGCCATAAATTGAACAAAAATAAAAAATAAAAACATTTTTATAGGACGATGCAAAAGTTTGGGCACCCTACATAATCAGTACTAACACCTCATCTTGCAAATATCACAGCTTGCAAACCTTTTTTACAGCCGGCTAAAAGTCTTTTAATTCCTGTACTTTGGATTTTTGCCCATTTTAACTTGCAAAAGGCTACGAGTTCAGTAATATTCATTGGTCGTCTTGCATGCACTGCTCTTTGCAAAAATTACAAAACCTCCAGTCTGTGTCTCTTGAGGTATTGTATAGTGGATTTCCAGGTATGTTTATTGTCCTCCTTTCAGCTTTAGCTTTTTTACAGATTCCAGAATTTGCTGGTATTTTAAGAAATCCATTCTTCCTTCCACCTGTCTGATGTTTCCTCTGCTACTGGCTGCAACGCAACCCCAAAGCAAGATAGATTAGCCCCATGCCTAATAGTTGGCAAGGTGTTCTTTTTTATGAAATGCTGCTCCAAACATGCCTTTTCTGATTTGGGGCCCAAGAGATCTATTTTAAATTCATCAGTCCACAGCACTTGTTTTCAAAATGCTCAGGCTTTTGTAGAAGTTCTGTTGCATACTTCTGTTGGATTTTACGATGAGGACATGGGTAAGGTTTTTTTTTCTGCTGACTCTTGCCTGGGCAAGCATTGCTGCACGGTGGAATGGTGCACCCCACTCCTGAGTCTGCTAAATCTTCCTGCAGTTTTTTTTGCAGTAAAATGGGACAGTCAAAGAGGTGTGTGTTGGGGGAGAGGGGGTTAATTTGTCTTTTTTACC
Source organism: Sisor rabdophorus (assembly GCA_026260075.1). NCBI lineage: Eukaryota > Metazoa > Chordata > Actinopteri > Siluriformes > Sisoridae > Sisor > Sisor rabdophorus. The sequence continues at coordinate 3,714,562 of JAOTQW010000014.1, forward strand.
AGCATACAAGCAGTTCTCTCCAGAAGTTTTTTTGCATTGTGGGCAACAAGAACATTTTCTTAGTCTTACACAGCTGCTTAGAGGAGGTTGTTGAGTTTTAGAGAGTTAAAGTATTTATAAGGCTTTGGCATTTACTACTGACAGCTGTTGGTCAGGTCTAATAAACTAATTAAGTAACTCTTAGGTTGCCTAAACATTTGCACAGTGTCAAAAATATATATATTTTTTAAATGTTAAAAAATGTTTTATGTTTCTATATATTTCTCTCACTTGCAATGCAAGATTACACTAAAAAAGGTGTGCAGATCCCTCTGCCGAACGGAATCGATCTTGTCGAGGATGTCGTGGAGTATCACGATGTGAGTAATGACAAGACTGAGCTTTTGTTTTTTAAACCCCAAACAATCACTGAAAAAGTTAACTTGATATTTACTTTTGGATTTTCCAGGGCTACCTCACTATTGGAGCCAATCTCCACTTCCGGAGTGGTCTGAAGGAGCTGATTGAGAAGTCGGCATCTTAGGAAAATGACTAAGATTTCACACACAGATTCATTGCTACCATTTTTTTGCTTACTTGTATGCATAGGTTACTTGTAAACAAATGCTTGCTACATCATTAACTCATCTAAAAATCTTCATTATTGTCTGCACCAGATATAAACCTTGATAATAGATGAATGTGCAATATATGACTAAAAGTTTGTGGACACTGTTCCATCATGATAATGGTTTTACACACTCATCTAGAAGGTTGTCTATATAAAGTACATTTTGTTGTAATGTGAATTATTTAGTCACTGAACCCAAACACCAGCCATAAAAACGCCCCTGTGCACTGAGCTCCTTTAAAGACGTTGTGTGTTATTGTTGAGTGGTAGAACTCCTTTCTAACCTAGACATCACTGAATATCCTTGGGATAAGCAAATTATAGAAGTAAGAGTAAGACTTAATCAGGAATATGATGTTTAGTCAACAAATGACATGTGATGGTCAAAAACTTGTGCAGAGTTTCTCTACTGTTACTCTACACTGATAACAGGGACATTACATTAGTACTGTAGTTATTGTTAATGAAACCATTGTACTGGAGCAAGTGGTGCTAAAAAAAAAACCCCAAAAAAACAAATATAGTCAACAGTTTTTATTTAACGGTATAACAAAAAAAAACCATGTAAAAAAGAAAAAGGTAACATTGTATGTTGACACTAATTCCAAATTGTAAAAACTTTTATATTTTTGTAATACTCATTTAACAAGCGACAGTGACTCCATAGTGAGTTGGAGAGCTGTTTATCTCCACCAAAACACTATCATAGTACCGAACATTTTACTTGAATCAGTTACTATTTAACTACTCGAGGCTGAAATTGACTAATTAAATCACTTCAAAAAAATTTGCGTTAATCATTTTGTTCATTGCTTAAGCTAAACATAGAATATAGACAAATAAAAAGGAGGACGACACCGAAGGTATTGGCATGTTGATACCCATCTTAAATCAATTTAAAGCAACACTGAATAGGGTCCACGAGATCGGTAGATTCATTTTGGTCATGCATTTATTAAATCCTAATCCCTTTTATCCTTGTAAAAATGCTAAATATAGCTACTTGTGAGCTATAGCGAATCATCTCAACAGTTAAAAACCAAACTCAGTCCCAAAGGAGCAGCTACTACAGTTTAACACCATGGGTCAGAATTATGCAGTAACCTGAAGCAAAATTATACCGATCCCTTGGTGATTCACTACAAATTTGTTAATTTAAAAAAAACGTGATTACTTTGGAACACACATTTGAGTGATTCACAGTAATTCAGTGCAAACTTCAATGCAGCAGTGCAGAACATTAGTATGGCTGTTTTGTGATGAAACGTTTAAACATTGTGAAGGCTGCTATTGGTTTATCTGTGGGAACCATGTGACCAGAACCCTGAAGAACAAAAAGGAAATTAAAGAAAAATATAATAGATAAATAATTTATATTTCTTTTTTAAAAAATATACAAAAAGAAAGGGAACACAAATAACATTGTAGATCAAATTAATTTAATATTGTTAAATAATTAGTTCTTTTGATGGTTGAATGTGAAGACAACAAAATTATAGGGATTATCAAAAAATCTTAACCCACAGAGGTCTGAATCTCCTGAGGGATCTTCTCCCAAATCTGGACCAAAGAAACAGGCCAGTTCATAGAATTCATGCAGTCATCTTGCAGGAACTGATGATACTCCAGCCACATGATTGTCACAAGGGGTCTGAGGAGCTCATCTTGGTACCTAATGGCAGTCAGGCTAGCACATGGGGGGGAGCTGCGTGCCCCCTCCAAAGAAATGCTATCCCACACCATTATTGAACCACTGCCAAACCGGAGGATGTTCCAGGCAGAACATTCTCCACAGGGTTTCCAGACTGTCACATGTGCTCAGTGTGAACCGGCTTTTATCTGTGAAGAGCCTGATTTTTCCTGGCAAATGGCAAACATCCTGCATGGTGTTGGGCTGTAAGCACAACCCACACCTGTGGACATAGGGCCCTCATAAAGTCTGTTTGACAATTTGAGCAGACATATGCACATTTGTGGCCTGCTGGAGGTCATTTTGCAGGGCTCTAGCAGTGTTTCTTCTGTTCCTTCTTGAACAAAGGCAGAGGTCCTGCTCCTCCACGTCTCCCGTTTTACGGGCCTTTCTTCTGATAGTGCCACCATGCTCTGACAGACTACGCTGACTGAAACAGCAAACCTTCTTGCCACAGCTCGTGTTGATGTGCCATCTTGGATCAGCTGCACTACCTGGGCCACTAGTTTGGGTTGTAGACTCAGTAGTGGAGGTCTTATGCTACCACTACTGTGAAAGCACCGCCAGCATTTGAAAGTGACCAAAACATTAGCCAGAAAGTATAGGAACAGAGATTGCAGAACCAATAATTGCCTATGATTTCCACCTGTTGTCTATTCCATTTGCACAACAGCATGTGAAATAGATTGTCAATCAGTGTTGCTTGACTTGGCATCACATTGTGTTGTTTAAGTGTTCCCTTTATTTTTTGTACAGTACTAAAACCTAAACTTGTGTAATACAGAAATGTTTAACAAGTATCATGAAATTTCTTTACCTTGACTGTAAGGAAAGTCAGGTTTGAGAACTCTTTGACGAACCCTCCAATCTGCTGCGTCTCACCATTAAAATAAAGCCATGGCCTGCGTTGCACTGTGACCTGCAACAACATTTACTAAAATTAACTGTCTCTGGTTTCAGCATAAATTAAAAATGTATAGATTATACTAGAAATCCTACCTCTTGGTTAAGGGATTCAACAAACCACTCGTCACCAAGAAAATTGCAGGCCATATCTACATCCCCGTTGTAAACCAGCACACGGTATTTCTGTAAGAAGAGTGTTGCTTGTTACACATTACATAATTTATATTGTACTTTCTGGGCAGCACAGTGGCTAGAAGGGTCGCCTCACAAGGTCAGAACAAAGGTCCAAGGATCACTTCGGGTTCTCCGGTTTCCTTCCACATTCCAAATAAGTACAAGGATATTGGGTGGATTGGTGATTCTAAATTGCCCATTGGAGAGCGTTTCTTCATGCCTGGCCCTGCGATAAATTGGTCATCTGTCCAGGGTGTACCCCTGCCTATTACACTATGTGCGCTGGGATAGGGTTTTGATATGCCAAATTTAAGGCATATTTTAAAAAGTTAAGCAAGAAAATGTAATATCCAATATTAAGTTTGGCGACCTGTCCAGGGTGTACCCCCCTGCCTCTCACCCAATGTGTGCTAGGATAGGCTCCAGCAGACCCCCGTGACCACAGGTACAGGAATATCCGGGTATAGAAGATGAATGAATTTTAAAAGTAAATATATTTGCTTCGCAAACAATGGCAGATTTAACAGTTAAATTACCTCTAGTTGATCGATTTTATTCAACATTTTTACATGTGGTATTAGGTGCCATAGAATGTGCTTTCCTCGTTACAGGTCCAAACATTCTTTTAATGAATTCAGTTAATCTGGGAACCGGGAGCCAGAAATGTTGCTATAGAATCAAATACTTATTTCACACATACACAAATACTTAATTTTAAATGTAAACATTTTTAATCTTGCTGCATGTTATGTTTTGTGTCTTACTGTTAGATTGATAAAAAACATAAAAAACCCCATAGTGTACTGCTCTCAAAATGTGATCAGCTGTTTGCCTCAGCTGAATTGTTTAATGCCTGTTCAGTACACCAGGTGGTTGGGTTAGGACATTCCAATTTGTTACATTGGCTATGCAAGTATTTGTGAAAAGCACAGGTTTTAATATAGATGTACACTCTAAATTCCCTGTTGGCTTATCCATTTAACATTTCCTCGTGTAAACCTAAAGTGCTTAAATTAAACGTAGACTATGCAGTGACATTTACATCTGTGGCTTTTGGTAGACACTCTTATCCAGAGTGCCTTACAATTATATTTAACAGAGTAAGTGGTGCTTAAAAGGTCTTGCTTAGCAGTGGTAGCTTGGCGATACTGGAAATCAAACAATCTTCTGGTTAGAATTCCAGCAATATAAAAGTTCTCTTTAAACTGTTTTTGCAAACATTTAAGCACACACACTGGGAAAAAAATTAAAGTGTTCCATTATGACAATGCCCCTGTGCACAAAACCCCTTCGCTTTATGAGAACATAAATCTTGGACATGGTGTGTTCTGGCTTCAATGGAATCCCTAAACTTAAAACCCCCAACACCACATATTCAGGATAAACTGAAACCAGATTCTCCTCATTCAACATTAGTTTGAAAACTCATTAGTCACATTTCAAAATTTAGTAAAAAGCTAAATTACTAAATGGCTATGTAAAAGGTTATTACAGAAGAATCTTGGATAGGATTTTTTTTAAAGGTATCCAAAACATGAACAGTATTTAACCGACACATCTGCATTTTTTTATTAAGATTTAGTTTTATTAAACTAAACTGTATATTACATTACAATTTGTACTGACAACCTAACCAACTCACCAGTGCACCAAGTATTTTCAGGTACTGCTTTTTCACATCCATGTAGAGGCGTCTATAGTTAAGGTTGACCTCAGCACTGTGCACACCACAATGAAAAGCATAAACTGTAAGAAACATTCATTTGTCTAAAACAATGAAAGCTATATTTGCAAATACTTTTTGCGGAGAGTATTACTAAACATTAAAGATGATGCAGAACAACCACCTGCAGACTTCCCAGTTGAGGGAGTCAGGAGAGATGTGAAGAGCTAATTTGACGTACGGGTTGTTTAGATACAAGGCAGATGGAGTCGAGTTGATGCAGGGAGGATCAAGCTTCAAAGATTTGTAAACAGAGCCCAGTGCTCGTAATTTCTGCAGCAGAAGAATTAAATCGATTTGTACATTAAGCAAATATACGTTAATTCATGGTCAGGGTACTATGTATTACAGTAATAATTGTTCTAGTATAGTATATCAATGTATACAGAACAGATGTAAAAGAAATTGCATGTATACTACCTGTAACCATACTAAACAATGTGTAGTATTAAGTAAGTAGTACATTCTATAATTTGGGTGGAAATTGGTCTACAGTTTTTTCCTCTCCTTAGAGAGAAAGATTTGAGAGACTGCCTGTGTGTAGTGAGTAACTAAATGTTTAACTGCCAGCTTTTTTTTTTTTTTTTTTTTTTTTTTTTAAAACAAAGTGCACTTGTGTATGGTATTATATGCTTGGTTACCTGGTTCCATTGGTTAGACCACTTTAGGTTAATGAAATTATTTCCCAGGTCACGAATAACAACCCGTCCATTTTCAACGCTAATTAAGAAAAAAAATTTTTAGCAATCAATCAAGTTATTACATAGTGTCAGCCTCAATTTAAAAAAAGGAAAAATAAAAAACAAGTAAAAACAATAAGACTTTAATAAAGAACAGCTGTCATTTGAAGAAATGACATTTTGAAGACCACAATTAAGCATGCTGTCAAAGACAATTCTCCCTGAACATTTAATTGTGCCAACATCTGGAGGGAGTGACATGTCCATCAGGTTGATTGGCGATTCTAGATTGTGTACAGAAAATAGCTGCAAGTGTGCGTGATTGTCCATGTGTGGCCTTGCATGGACTGCCACCCTTTTTGGCGTATACAATCACCCATCATCACCTAGGGCGTGTGCTTGGATAGGCACCAGCAGATCCCCGTTGAATGAATTCTTTAAGAAAGACTCACCTAGTACTGTAAGCAACACCACCAGCACAATCGGCATACAGATTATAAATGTTAAGTCCAGAATTGTAGATTATCTGCTGTGCTTGCGAAACCTATGTGGGAAGCAAACAAAAGTGCTTAAACAAATGCTAAATAAAGACAATTTAAAGCACAGTTTAGGGACACACTTACTGGCGCAGAGCAAGAAGTATCAGGATTGTCATGGAAGTTACACTGTCCGTCTTTACAGCAATATTTCTGCAGAGATGCCCATAAACTTAGAAAAGAAAGCGAGACATTTGTTACCACTCCGAGTCAAAATAAATAACATACACCTTACATTTCTTGTAAATACGTTATATCTTAAGTGAAAACACTAAAGAAATTAAACGATGCATTCTACTAATGTAAAGTAGTGTATACAGCACAAATTTACTGCCCCCCAAATCAACTCGGCCATTAAAGTCTAAACCCCCTGTCAAAAGTGAGCACAACCCTATGAGGAAATGTCCAAATATCAATTTTTGTATATTGTTGAAAATGTTAAAAAGGAGTGTTGGAATACTGCCATGCGATACAGTTGCCAAAGGGAGGCTCTACTTCAGTACATGTTGCAGGCAGCACTCGTGCAGCCCGAGACCATGACACTACCAGCAGCATGCTTGACCTTAAGCAAAACACACTTGTCTTTGTACTCCTACCTGGTTCCCGCCACACGAACACGTTTATCTTGGTCTTATCAGACCACAGGACATGGTCCCAGTAATCATTGTCCTTAGCCTGCTTGTTTTCAACTATTTTCAGGCTTTTTTGTGAATCATCTTCAGAGGAGGCCCTGGGACGACAGCCATGCAGACCAATTTGATGCAGTGTGCGGCATATAGTCTAAGCACTGACAGACCAACTCCCCACCTATAACATCTGTAGCAATGCTTGCAGCACTTATCTTTTTCCCCAATAGACAACTTCTGGATATGATGCGAAGCACATGCACTCAACCTTTTTGGTCGACCATTGCAAGGCCTGTGCAACCGGTCCTCTTAAATTACTGTAGGGTCTTGCCACCATGCTGCAGCTCAGTTTCAGGGTCTTTTTTTTAAGTATAGGTCATCTTAATATAAAACAACTCATTTTTGCTATGAGGTGCCATGTTGAATGTCTATTGAGCAGTATAGGAGTGTGAGCAATCAATTTAATACACCTTATCTGCATTCACACCAGAGACCTTGTAAAACTAACGATTATGACAATGGGAAGAAAAATGGCTCCTTGGACATTACCTTTTAGAGGGGTCTTGGACATTTACTTTTGTTGCCAGGGGTTTTACATTAATGGCTGCTTGTTTTTTTTTTGATGGAACAGCAAAATTAGTGTTACACAAGCTGTACATTTACTACTTTACATCAAAGCACAGTTTTATTTCTTTAGTGTTTTTACAAGATATATAAGGTGTGTACTAACGTCTGTAACATACTCACTTATATAGATCTCACACAAAGACGTTAGTTATAGTTGCAGCATTATAAATAAATGTGTTTTATGGCCAAGGAATACTTCCTCTTCAGGCATTCTGACCAAGCATGTGACTATTCATGTGATCAAGTCAGTTAAATTAGTCATAACTGAAATGGTTTCGTGCTTCCTCAGTTGTTACAGCAGGTGTGTATTTTGCTAAAGAAATAATGTAATTCAAAACCACCTTGCTGGTTTCTAGGAAAATATATATTTAGACATTTTTCATAAATGCATTAGAAGGAAATATACCTCTCTCCTAGCAGTCCGTGATAGTTGGCGAAATAAATAAGAGAGTTGTCGTTCAGTTCATAGCTAGACAAACCATTTCCAACAGCTATACCCTTGAATAATAAAAAAGGGGGGTTAACATAAAACAAAATCATTATTTACCAAAAATCCACAAATGTAAACAGACTCAACCTTTAGGTTGAGGATACTGTCCTCCAGAACTCTTTCAGCTAATGTGGGAATGTAAATGCCTGCATAGCTCTCTCCAGTGAGATACAGCTCATTCTTGCTGTACTCAGGGAAAAGGCGGAAAAACTCCTTGAGGGCCAAGAAGTTGTTCATGGATACCTAGAAGACATGTTGCAAAAAGCAGGTGTCAATTAAAAAAAAAAAAAAAAAAAAGGCAACAACCAATTGACAGGTTTTGCATTACTAAATACACAGAGCATATCCATTTTTACTCACCTCAGTATCGTTGGTTGAGTATTTCTTGTCATCAGAATAGGAAAAGCCGACACCGGCTGGTGACTCCAGGTATAGAACGTTAGCAATCTGCAAATTATCATGGTTGATTAGAAATATTCATTCATTCTATACCCACTTATTCCCCAACTGAGGTTCATGCGGGCCTGCTGAAACCTATCTCAGCAAACATAAGGCAAGAAGCAGGGGTACACCCTGGACAGGTACTCAATCTATTGCAGGTCGCACAGATGAACAACCACACATGCACTCACTCCCATGGGCAATTTAGAGTCACCAAATCAACCTAATGAGCATGGTTTTTCAGACCGTGGGGGGGGGGGAAGCACATAACACAGGGAGAACATGCAAAATGAGCACAGAGACTTCTTGCTGTGATGCAAACTGCCAACCACTTCGGACCCCTTCATTTAAAAGATTTCTGAACAAATAATTTTTAAAAAAAGGATGCAATTTTTTTTTATGAGCTGTATACATCCTGACCTTATTACAGAAATACCCATAAATCACATGTCAGGTATCATAAAAGACTTCCCTAGCAATTATCCCAATTATGAACATACAAATCAACACTAAAAAAAGTCTCTATATACTTTGTAATAAGTGATTGTGGTGTCTTGGAGTCTTTATGCACAGGAAACTGAGCTAAATGATCTAAATGTAGGCAAACACTTGAAATGCTTCATAATCCAGTGCATACCATGTTCCAGGAATTTGGATTGTACTGTAAAGTAGAACCATCTTCCTGGACCTGGGAACAAAAACCATAAAACATGATGTGATCATGTTATCAACTAACAGGATTATAACTAACTACATCTTTTTGATCAAGCAAATCAAAAGGTATATTAGCTAGATACAGGAAGTTACAACAGATTTAGAGAAATTCAAACAATTTGGCTAGCTTATAGAATTTCCCAAGATTCTGATCTTACCAGAAAAGGGCCGTGTTCGGCGAGAAGGCCGTCCATTGAGCTACATCCTGGTCCTCCGTTTAACCACAACACCACAGGACTGCTCGCCGGGTCCTTTTGCGATTCCACAAACCTAAAACACGTTTATAATGCATCGTTTACAACATTTACATTTGTGGCACTATCCATAACAACTTACATTGATCTCTATGCAGCTGAGAGTTAAGCGGAGCAGCTAGGCTCTAATTTATTTCTAGCAGTCTCATTAGCTTAACCATTGGGCTACCATTACCTGGCCAACACTTAACGCCATAACATCGACTGCAAATCATACACAAGGCCTTTGTTATTTAAAAAAAATCCCGTAAATTACAAACGAAAACCGGAAGTTAAGAATAAACCTACCAATAGTGGAGATGTTTGTTGCCAGCCACAGTGAAGTAGCCAGAATACTGTTTAAAGTTCGGCTGTTTGGAAAGCCCCGGAAGAGACAAAATCTCATCCGCAGCTGGAGCTCCCAACACTGCCAGTGCCCCGACCAGTAACACAAAAACCACAGCGTACATCTGTAAAACAAACTCATTAAATCACATCTCCCTCATTAACTTACTCCCAACAGAAGGGAACGCCAAACCCATCAAACATACTATAACTGGAAATAAAACTGTAATTGAAACAAATAATTATTTATTACAAGTTCATGTAACTAACCGGCCTGTAATCCAAGCTCAAATGTCAGTAATATATGAAACTACATCCTACCTTTACACTCGTTTGTTGTAACTTTCGTCTGCGCTGTCGCATATGTACCGCCGACATATCACGTGACATCAAACTCGTGATCAAGTTACGATGCTTGAAAGACCGGAAGTAAAAACAGTTTCATTTCACTGACACAAGATAAGATAAGTCACTATATACAGATCCTTGTCAAAAAAACGAGGGGGGGGGATTCCTTTTATATTAGCATATAGTAGCATATATAGTAGCATATTCAGTATATTATATTCATAACTATAGTTATATTCATGACTATGATTTCTGTGTATTTATCGTCTTACATATTTAAATGTATTTTATTTTGCAATCCACACACATTATATGGATATCCACGCTACTCTTGTGCCAACTGTATGTAATGTTATGTGATGTTAAAATGTTTCCCTTGAATTGGGACAACATTTACAATGAAACTTTTCTTATTAAAAATAATAGAAATAATAAAGATGGAATAAAATGATCAGATAAAAAGTTATGTGTAGCATTTTATAAGTGCCAAAACTAAAAAAGTAACACGCCTGACCTTATCCAATAGGGAATTGTAAAGAGGAAGATGAGAAATACCAGACCCAACAAAGCAGATAACCTGAAGGCTATCAACAAAGCAACCTGGGCCTTCATTACATCTTAAGAGGGTCATATTTTTTGAGATGCATTTATATACTAGTGCGGGGCCCTCCAAGAAAGTTGGGACCCTAGACGGCCGCCTGTATACATTTGACATGCCAGTTTGATTGAATTTTCTATAGGAGGGAGTGTGAGTAGTTGTTCATCTATGTGTCGCCCCGAGATGGACTGGTGACTTGTCCAGTGTGTACCTCTGCTATTTGCCCTATGTTTGCTGGGATAGGCTCAAACAGTCCCCTGTGACCCCGAGTTAGGGAATAAGCGGTTATAGAAAATGAATGAAATTAAAATGTAATGTATATATGTTCTCTATTTATTAACTTTCATGGTTAGCACAGTCCCTCACAGCAAAAAAAGTCCCTGGCTTGATTTCCAGCCAAGAGGTCTTTCTGTGCAGAGTTTGCATGCCTGCTTGGGTTTCGTCAGAATACTCCGGTTTACTCCCACAATCCAAAAACATGTACAATAAATTGATTTATGATACCAAATTGCCCATAGGAGCGTGACTGGTGACCTGTTCAGGGTGTACCCCTGCATCTCGCCTATGTGTGTGTGTGGGGGGGGGGGGAATGGAAGATAAATAAATAACCTTTGATTTTGACACTTAATTAATGCCAAATCATTTCATATTAAAAACGTTCAAAACTATGGTAAAAAAATACCTAAATTTACATTTTTATTATTGAATAATTACATTATGTTGACTATAATTTATTTAAAATATTAGATGTCCATCAATAAAAAAGTCAGTTTTTGTTTATTATTTAGCGTATATTTTATTGTATATAGTTCTACTTTAAAGAGTATGTCGAATTAATGACCAATTAATGTGTTTATTATCTATCAGATTTTATCTTTAGTCTATACCGTTGACTGCGCATGCGTCAATAATATACAGTAGCTCTACAAGCCAACTTGACGCTGCTTGTGGCTCTAAATTAGAGTGGCATCGCAGCTGACTTGGCGCGGTGTTTGGACCTAAATTGCAGCGTGGTTCTGAATTCCTTTGGCAAGATAGTTCATCAACAACTTATAAACAAGGTAAAGAATACGTTTTATTTTTTACAAAGAATTTCAAAAGTATACATTTTATTGTAGCTTGCCGAGCTAGCAGGAGCTACGCTACCAACGTACATAGCTTGCCTACGTGGTGCCATTTTAAACCACCATTATTTGTAAACAATGCTATTACCGACTACTTTAACATTTTAATATAACTACTACTTTGTAACCTTATTTTGCGTTTAAGTTTCATACGGTGAAACCGGTATTATTCTATTAATACGGTTAAACAATATGGCGTCCTTTTCGTTTTACCGGGCCGATGCGCGTGCACATTTTGCGTCTAGTTCGTCCCACCGGCAATGCGCACGAAATGTTTTTGCATTAATATAACCTACTGCATTTCTTGCGTTTATTCTAGTTAGCTTAATTTTTGTTGTGAACCGGGCTCAGCTCGCACCACAGCCGCGCTGCTTTTGTGAGACAAAATGGCGGAGCACTTAACGGGGGAGGGGCCAGTGATCAAACCAAAAAGCTTTGTGAATAAAAAACTGATGCGCTTTTACCCTTTGTTTATGCCATTTATTTTCATGAAGACTTAATGCAAGTCGAATTTCGTCCTAATGCAAGACCTCGCTTGGTTTTTGATTTGATTTTTGGATTTTGATATCCCGCTTTTTTTCCAAAAAATGTGACCGTTTCACCCAAATGAATCAAAATCAATAGTTACTATTAATTCCTTCTCCCAATACTTTTCTAAAACCCATATTGTTAATTTAAGCTTTTGGTCAAAATTATTTCTGGCTAACGTTCAGACACCAGATCATCACACTCACTCATTTACACCAAGCTGCTTGAATCCTTTTCCTTCATTCGTTTTATTAAAAAAACACGTCTGATGACCTCAGGGCTCTGATACAGCAGTTAGCACAAAAATAATTTAACTAAACCTAAATTGCATAGCACAGTGGTTAAGGTCTTTGACTGCTAATGGGTTCATTGTGGGTTTCCCACTACCATCAAGTTGCCCTTGTTGGGCTCTTGAACAAGGCCCTTAACCCTCAATTATACTATTGTATAAATGAAATAAATGTATGTTTCTCTGGATAGTGGTGTCTGCCAAATGTGTAAATGTAAAATATTGCGAATGAGGTGTAATCAGACCGATTGTGTTTTCTGCCAAAGCGCAGATTAACAACACAAACTGAATAACACTCCTTACACTGTATTTTACATTGTGACTGATTGGTGTAAGACACATTGTTAATGATTTTCTTCCAGACTGCTTGTCATTTAATCGTCATTGGCTCACGATAAGACATTGTGCAAATAAGCAACTTTCTCTGCAATCAACTTCTGGTTTTAGAAATGGGCTTCATCTATTGGAATTGTTAGGGGAGCATTTTCAAATTTTCCCCCACCGCCATTTACAATTTTTCTGCATGGCATTTTTGAAACTGTGCCTGCTTTTTGACCCGATCGTCTGCCGTTATATCTTGTGGATGTTAAGCTGCGATTGCAAAAGCAACCCAAGAAAAAAGCAAGTTTCCAAAATTTGCACGCAAAATCTTTAAATGACAGAATGGATGTATGGCAACAGCCTCGGTTACCCACTCAAGAGAGTTAAGATGAATACAGTTCGAATTTCTGGTCTGGGGATTGTGAAATAACCATTTAAAATAACTGTTAAATCTGAAATTTTCTACATTTGATATGTAAAATTTTTCCCTAAATGTTGCACTGTATATCCAGTACTTTTTTTTTTATTTGTCAAATCTCTCTTTTCTTCCCCATGTTGTCGCCCTGGCTTTTTCAGGACCTTGGGCGCAAAATAAATTAGGGGGATAAAAAGCCAAAAAAACAAAACAAAACACAAAAGTGTATACACGCTTGTATACACGCTGTCTCCAAATCTGTCCCAGTCAAGTGTTCTGTCTGAGCTTCAAGCTTATGACATTATGTCACACAGAAGAAGCCGAAGTGGTTCACCGCCATCTTATGGCACCAACAGCAATGACCCTCGTGATCTCGAGAGAAGGATTTTTGTCGGCAATTTGCCTACCGCACACATGGCGAAGAAGGATATGGAAGACCTATTCAAGCCATATGGGAAAATACAGGGTTAGTAGCCATTGTCATCTCTGAAGTAATAAGTAGCTAAATTGAGAAATAATGGCGTATGAGTTAGTCTTCTGATAAAGGTGGACAGCTGAAATGTCATTTAGAATGGAAATTGAACAAAATACAGTCTCGACTGTATGACTGAAGACTTGTCAAAAACTCCCAATACCAATCAGAATCATGTTTTCCTGCGCAAACCTGTTCCTTTTTGCAGCTGTGTCCCTGTTTCGTGGTTATGGATTTGTGCAGTTTGAAAGGACAGAAGATGCAGAGGCAGCTAAAGCGGCACAAAATGGTCGGATTTATAGAGGTTATAAAATAGGTAAGGTTATATGTTGCTTGTTGACTTGCCGGGTTTTCTTTAGTAAAAGATGACTGGCTGTTATTTTATGGTAACTTCAATCAAATGTATTGTATAGTTTAAAAAGATTCAGGTTTTAAAGTATTAAATGTGCAGGGTCGACAAATTATCAATATGTTGTCGGCCTGTCTGGTTGCTTCGTTTTGTATTTTTGCTCGTACATAAGGTTACACAGGACAGTTGCAGTTATATGATAATGTGTGGTTAGTATAGTTCGTTTCTTATTAGCAATTCAGCTAACTGTTATTCCACAGTGGTTATGTTGTGGCAGAAAAGATGTGAATAAGGCAGGACACCAGGAATAAAAATAAAAAAAAACTAACATATTGGGCTAATTTGTGGTCAGTCTTCTTAAAGTACAGAAACTTTTTTTGCATTTAAAATATAGTAGTAGTACAAGTTGTATTTACTATTTTATTTTAGGTTTATATTTATTATTAGCTGTAATCGTTCTATTTTTTTCACGATAATATAATTCTAGCAGTAGTTACTCCAGATGTTTGTAGTCATTCTTAAAATGATGGGACATTATGGGTGTGACGAGACCTTGTGACATAATTCGGCTTCATTTGGTGACTAATTTTTTTTTTGATGAATTGTTTACGTCCTTTTTTTAACCGTATCCATGTCTGATATTTACATTTAAACTTTACATGGCAACTACTTAAGGTAGATGTAATGAGCGAAAAAGGAAGTAAAAACCGTGTGATAATCAATAAAAAAACAATTTTTACATGCACTAATTTGCACCTAAAAAGTGTTCTGATGCAAAAGCTTTGTGTGTGTCCAATCATCCACAGTGCATGGCAAAAGAAAAAAAAATTGAATTGTGGACTGTTAAAGCTGATCTGCATCTAATTAATTTTTATGTACAATAAAATGTGTTTGCCGGTTTAAAAAAATTACTTTTTGTGTTGTAGTTCATCAGCAGAAATTACAAGAAAAAAGTTTCTAAACTCTCGTCTCATCTAGTGGGATAAGTGTTGTGTCGCATCCTTATGGAACATGCAGTTTTAATCCTAAAAAAAGTTTGAACATTGTCTATTCCTGATATAGTGAATCAATACAGAAATATAAGCTCAAATATAAGGGAGTACGGTTGAGTGACCATTGAAGTATAGTGTAATCAAGTGTAATTGTGTCAATGCAAGTAAAAAAAATAAAGTAAACCATACCTGTTGTGTTGTAAATAAACATTTTTTTTAAAGATTTCAGTTTTCCTTGGTCTTGTTTCAGTTCTTTTGGTAAACTATTCATTGTAATCTATTTAAATGACATTTTTGATTCATTATTGTAACTGCTGATTATTTTTGCTGTTTTAAAAAACGTGTTTTGAGCTCAAGAGCTTTAGGAATTGCTGAGACATCGCCTAGCTTTTTTAGTCTTTTCTCAAAGATTTGATGATGAACCTTCGGATTGGTTTGTTTTCAGATGTAAATATGGCAGCAGAAAGACGACAGAAATCCAGGTCAAGTCCTCCACGCAGGTAAAGTATTGTCAGGAGTCTACCACAAAGGTTTCCGGTAAACTCGTTTTATCGCCTTCTTCAAACGCATTTACATTTTTGGACAACAGCACCGAGAATTTTAGACAACCGAAATCTTGCAATTTATGGTGTTTGTCTTCAGAGGGAGTTCTTTTGGTTCATCGTTTATTCACGGGTATTTAGTTTGTTGAAATAAAGTGAAAGGCCAATCTTAAACTATTTTCCGTGGTGTCCTTGTGTCTTAACAGTGTGTTGTTTATTCTTTTAAGACTACATATTAAAAGTTGTCTGTAACTTCAGTCTTCACTGGTTCATCCATTAAATCCTAAATCAAACTGCCCATGGATGCAAATAAATACAGGTCTGCTATCAGGTTGGACTTGCTTTGGGATCAGCCTATTAAGCAGCATAATTTTATTTTTCATATAAGTTGTTGCACCTTTTTTGGAACAATAGCATAAATGTTTTATCATTTTAATTTTACCTTTAGAGTGTGGTCTCTTAACAGATGGTTTCCTCTTATTTATTACTTTTGCATTTTTCAAATAAAATTAATTAATAATAGTCTCAACTTTGCAAAAGTCTTAAATTTGTAAAAGTACCGTAAAATTAGCAAATTTGATTAATTTTTTTTCCTTTGGAAAAAGTGCAGAATAAAAGCTAGCTAAAAGTTTGAGTTTTTTTGTTTGGACAGAATGTAAGAGAACTTTTGCTTTTCTTTGCACTCGGGTCTGAAGTAGACTTTTTTTTTTTTTTTTACCACAAATCATACTCTTAGTTTCTGTGAGTGTTATTTTGGCAGTCGGTTTCAATATGTATGTCTCAGTAGGCAGTGAATTTTGAAAAAATTTCAAAAAGTTTTTTGACAAGTTTTTTGAATATCTGACGGGCTGTTTTATCTGCTTAGGCCTGCTGGTTATGGAGATAGCAGGGAGCCACGACCGCGTTCTCGGTCCCCAGTACAGGGTCGAGAGTCCCGCGACAGCAGGGAAAGCAGGGATAGTAGAGACGGCAGGGATGGCCGAGACATAAGGGAACCAAGTCGAGAACCTCGCCCCGGACTGCCACGAGATCAGGATGATGTTCGGTACAGGGGCACAGATGGAAGGGTTAAAGACACTCGAGAGGCTGCTTATAGGTAGGTGATCCTTTTATTCCTGAAAAAATTTTAGGAATAAGCAATAGTCGAGGCAGACTGATGTTGGGTTTTACGGCTAAAACTAATATTAAGGAAAAAATAGATCTAATATCTGTAATGTCTCAATGTAGATTAAAGATCAAATTTAAAGTTTGACACAAAAATGGGAAGCGTGTCCTACACTTTGGACTGGTACCGTAAATAGACTACAGTATGTACATAAACAAAATATATCCCTAAATATTTTATTGGTAACCGAAATGTGGCAAACACATTAGTTAATGATAATCAAACAATATCAGTGAATCAGCACATTTCAAATCACATTTAATAAATATGCTTAATGTATTATTTGTGTAAGCAAAACTACATATTTACATTCATTCATCTTCTCACTCGCTTATTTCCTAACTCATGGTCAAAGGGGTCTGCTGGAGCCTATCCCAGCACACATGGGGCTAGAGATGGGCGTACACCCAGGACAGGTCAATCATAGTACCTGTTCTAGACAAACAACCATATGCACTCAGCACTGAAGATATAGTAACATTTTCAACACAATTCATACTTATTACTAATTAAGGTTAAATATTTTAAATATTTTTGCTCCACATGATAATGACCTGTAAAGGACAGAACTTTCCCCAGTGTCCTCTCCGTTAAAGCCACAGGTAAACGTACAACCAAGTTTTATTTTCATGGCTTCTTTCCTCTACTTTATTTGGTTCGCTTATTTAAATACACTATAAAAAGAAACTGACAAACAAAAGTTGAGTTTTGAGGTTAATTTGACTAGAATTAAATAGCTAGTAAAATAGTTTTATAAAAATGAACCAGATACGACACTATGAGAAACTACAGACCGCCAATTCAACACATGTTTTTTAAAGCAATTCTGTTATGGCCTAAAATTAATTAATATGGTAAGGAAACCATTAGGTAATGATCCGATAACAATCGGAGTCATAATGCCATTTCAAAATTGATTTTCACTTTTTAACTTTTTAAAATTACTGTGTAAATACATTTTAACCAGAATTTGGAGTTGCTACATCTTGTATGTAGTTGGAAATTCTGTTAGAGATCATGCAGCTCAAACAAGATCATTTGGTTTTATAACCTTCCTTTTAACAATGTTGTGTTTAGGATGAACTAACACAGTAAATAAAACATGGAAACTTTAAATTATTTATTATAAAAATTAAATAACGCCATAAAGATTTTTGAATAAAAGAATTTAAAAAAGTTTGTTCTTTATTACATTTAAATGTTCAGATAAACCAGAGGTGAAGAAGCGAGTGCAAGCAGGTTGGAATGGGTGGAGAAATGTGTCAAAAGAGGTGAAGAAGCGAGTGCAAGCAGGTTGGAATGGGTGGAGAAATGTGTC
>JAOTQW010000014.1:3797099-3811837 GCA_026260075.1 Sisor rabdophorus
GAAACCGGAGTACCTGGAGGAAACCCACGCAAGTGCGGGAAGAACATGCAAACTCCGTACAGAAAGTGAGGCGACTGTGCTAACCACTGCTTCACCGCAAAATGGGTTATGCAATTCAAATTCTTTCACTTCTTTTACTTACTGTAGGATGGCACACTGTAGCCCTGGGTGTGATGTGTGTAAGGTGCATATGGGCCTGCAGGCTGGATAGCAGGGCTGTACTGTGTCTGTCCATAAGCAGCCATCACTTATCCCTGGGACAGTTGTACTAGAAAAAAACAAAGCAATCCTAATTCAGTTCACAAATTCATAAAATAATGTTCTTAATCATAATCTAAATCAGAATCTCATGACATCTCAGCTGAAACATGAAATACTTACATGATGTAACTAGTGAAAGCTGATATATGCTGCCCCTACCAGCAAAATATATAAAAATTAAAATATTGAAAAAAATTATTTTCAAGAAACTCAAACAATAAAAGCATTCTTTGTCTCTCAGATTTTTGCCATGTGAAACAATACAAGTCTGAAGGGTCAATGGTTCGTGGCACAGTCAAATGTCTGGCAGGTTATCTGCTTGTTCCGGAAAATTACACCTGTTAATAGTCTATGTTGTTAAAGCAACAAAATTGTATGTGATTATTAGTCTGTCACAAGATAACACTGCTATGGATGTTTGCATAAATCTGCTTGGTTAGATGAGGTTCCTAATAAAAGAACCTTATTTGTTATTGAATAACCAAAAAAGTAAATGAATGTCTAAAATGGCATCTGAATTTACCCATAAATAAGTACAAGTCTTCCAGGGGTAATAAAGTGTAGCTGACCTAGCCAGGCCACCTTGCCCTCTGACAGAAGACTCAGGCATTCAGCCTTAGAAGCATAAGCACAACACAGCCAGCATTTTCAAAAACCCACAGGTGTGTGAATAATTAATACACAATTAAGACTAGCTATCATTATTACCAGTATCATTAAGCTGGCTATGTTGCACTTAATCTGCTTCACATTATTTAACTTGTTTAGAAATCATTTAAATTAGATATAAAATAGCCTGTACTTCAGCAAGACTGCACACAATGACCATACAAACATTCTTTCCAAATATGCACATGTACATTTAATCTTTTTTTTCCTATAAAAATCTCAGTAACTGGAGTGTAATGTGACATTCATGTGTTATTGGGCAAAGCATTACCTTTAGTAAGCAGGAGTAAAGAACACACAATACATGCAATATTATTCATCACAGTAATGGAGTGAGCTGAGATTGTGTAATGTAATCTTCACAGAAGCTTACAAAAATAATATAAAATGTGTCTTAGTACTCATCTTATACACAAGACTAATTCTCTTATTTTTTAAACTAAAGAAAAAAAATGTAATACTGAAATTACACCGCATGCGTCAAACTGCTTTAAATTCCTTGTTCCTCATCTTCTCCAGGCACAAACACGCTTGGGGTTCAAACTCTGGCCCCTTTTACAACAATACAACACCTGCTGACTCACCACAGAAAAAGTCAGTAAGATGGGAACAGCCTCTACATGCGGTAAAAAACAGTAAATAAAGCGTCAGCGTCTACGGAAAAGTAGTGTCAGGGACATCCAGTGGAATCCTGACTTCCTTGCAAAGTTCTTCCTTGCACAGCATGTTTCCTGGTACACGCCTGTCCCGGAGAGACAGGGCATGGGAAAGATCAGGCCAGCCGCTCTGCACGGGGGTAAGTTGAGCTAAAACAAACCATGCACGGGGCAAAGCGCTTCACCTGGCTTTAGCCCTATTCTGCCGAAGCAGCCTTTTTTCACGGATATCACCTTCCATACGCTCTGTAGATCAATGCGACCTGTCACATCTGTATCTCGGGTGTAACGGGAACTAAACTTAAACTTAAAAAAGGAAAATATATTTATTTGCACATTTAAGGAAATGCAATGTCATGAATAGATAATAATTATGTCTTGTAGAATGTGTTGTAAAATGCATATGTCAGTATGTGACACTATGAGAGTTTCTTTCAAAGAGTGGTGCACCAAGGTTAAAAGGTCATGCGGGGTGACTACGAGGTGAATCAAAAGACATTACCATATGGTGCACTACAGACCTCTCCTTATGTGCTTATCTCAAACCATACTCAATATACACAGACACAATACACATACACAATATTTTTGGAATGGCACATATGGCAACATTAGTAAGTGACTATTAAAGGTCTGTCCCGGGTTACACAGAGGGACATGGTAAACCCTGTCCTACAATGCGAAAAAAATTACAAAGTGATGTGGCCTTCACACACACAAATACTGTTAACCCCCCCTCCCCCAAAAGTCAGATCAAACATGTTTTTATTGGCCCTTTAGGACTTAGATGGTAGTTATTTGGTCAGAAAACCAGAAGTAAAATTAATGTTATGTCCTACGTTTTCTAAATCCTTTACTTTCTTTAGATTTGGAGCTGCAAGCGACAGTAAAAACTGTAAGCAAGCTGCTTAAAATATTTCTGTGTTAAGTACACGTATTATTTTTCCACAAATTTAAAATTCAGAATAATATTATATTTTAGTTTAAAATTAAACTTCTCTTATTTTGTACACCAGCTGGTACTGATGATATCTTTAAAAATACTGTAATTATGTGCTAACTAGAGGTATAGCTCTTGCTATGAAATTGTTAAGTAAATTTTTTTTGAAGATTTTGGTTTCTTCAGTATGACTATTAATCTTAATAGAATTTCTTATGATATATCACTATAATAGGCAGATTGCAGTCACTAAATCATACGACTATGTGAAATGTAATAGAGGCTTGTGTATACACACTCGCACTTACTATACACACACTCTATAGCTGCCTAGCTGAACAGCGCCTCTGGGCTTTTGCTCGTCTGCAGCCTTTGAACCCCGACTCTCATAAATAAAGACTCCAGGCCGCACACGTCCGCTCTTTAGGCAGCTAATGGGAGCAGATGTGGGGGGTGATAACGGGCCAGTAATGGCCTCCTGAGATGACTTATACACAGCGCTTACCTCATTGCCGGAGATTTCATTAACACTAGAGAACAGCAGAGCATGGGAATCCTGACAACTCTCTTCCTCTCTTTCTCTCTCTCTCTCTCTCTCTATGTGACGATGAAGAACAAAATGCATTATTACCGCTCCATGACTAATTTAGGACTTTATCATCGATGTTGTGTTTAGTTTAGACTTCTAGTGAGAGGCAGAGATCATGGATATTTCAGTGTTTGACTTAAATAAATCATTTAGGCTGACCTTCTTGTACTCTGCCAAAGAGACAAGGAAAAAACTGGAATTAGCTAAAACATAAAAAAAACTCTACATTCCAAATTCCCGGCTCACAAAAAGCTATCTCCTTTCTATCAGTGCACAGCCCTTCAAATTTATTATCTGCAGTTAAGAAATACACAAAAAAGCTGCCACCTTCCTGGCCATTGGGGTATTTGTGTATGTGTGTGTGTGTGTGCACATGTAACACTAGTTGCCTGTTATGGTGGGCTCCCTTTTCCACATGACAGCTTTTAAAAGTAGAAAGGCTGCTTTCATGCCAGCTTTGGTGGACAGGAGCCCTCTTTACTCCCATCATCTCGATTCAATACTCCCAACCCATCCTCCCCTATCCCCTGTCTGTAATCGACCCCATTGCATTCAGTTCTCTCACTGTCGCATCAGCCTGTAGCAGTCCACATTGCCCCTACCACCCCACCCCCACACCCTCGGTCAGCAAAACGCTTCAGTTCAGCAGAGCACTCTCCCCTTGAGCAGTGCCCTGAGACGTGGGGCAGAAGACAGGGACAGCTGGCAGACCTCCCAGAAGCCATCTTATGTGAGCAGTGAGAGCAATGGGGGAGAGCTGTTCGGTCAGCCTCTTTCCCAGGTAACGCATCTGGTGTATCCCAAGTGGAGAACAGCAGAGATACAGTCAATTAGACAGAGATAAGTGTCTGGCTATATCCTGCATATTCAAGCTGTTCCTTTCAAAATCCTCTTCCAATTGGTGTGACCATGCTGCCTCATTAATTTACAGCTTTGAAAAACAAATGGTTTGGCATATCATCCAGTTTGGAGAAATTCCCTCTGTCTGGTCAGGATCCAGGTGAACAGCAGCTCTTTATTTCAACCTTCATCTGCACTTACTAATACTGTAAAGCTACACTAGAGTTTTGTCCCAAATACACAAACTAACAATTGTACAGGAACCTCTGGTAATACGTGAATGCTGAGGGAAAGAAAAAAGTATGCTGTACACTCCATCAGCAGAGTTTTCTTCTACACTTTCTCTCACTATAGGCTCACTCTCTAATCTGCCTGGGACAGTGACTGAGTGATATATTACTTTATCAGACAAGGACTGTTGAAAAATGGCTTGCTTATTTTGGCCTGGGGGACATACCCGTGTGTACACTTGCAGAGGAGCCAGTGAAATGGAAAAAAAGAAGCTTACATAGGCAAACTAATTTGTTTAGATTGAATAGAAGCCAAGTTTTCTACCCTAGTTATTGCCTTTGCAAGCATTTTTAAACAGTATGAAATAGAAAGAATTTTTTGAAGATTAAAATAAAATATTTATCAGCTAGATATAGAGAAATATTCCATTATTGTGTAAGTATATTTTTTTTCTTTTATGTTTGGAAAGAATGGTGCAATAAAAATGATTCCATACCTTTGTGAAATTATGATGCAAATTTAAAAAATAAGAAAATGAAAGCATAAAAACAAAACAAGAAATGAAATAAGAGAAAAGAAGCAAAGGAGAGGAGATGAAAGGGTAATAAAAAAAGAGGAGAGGAACAAAGAGGAGGAAGGAGGAAAGGAGACAAGAGGATAGAAAATAAATGAAAAGGGATCTACAATGTAATGCATATCTTAAAGACTTTTACAGCTGCTGTATGCTGGAAAACTAGAATAGGTCAAAACAGGTTTATACACAGGACTAAGTGTGTGTGTGTGTGTGTGTGTGTTTGTGACCCCCAGGTATCTCCTGAAGGAATATAATAGCTATAAACCATTTCTGTGCATTATAAGCCTGTTCACTTACACACACACACGCACGCACGCATGCACGCGCACACACGCGCACACACACACACACACACACACACCCCCACACCCCCACACACACACAATGATGAATGCAAATTAACTAAATCCACATATTTATCAATTGTTTTTCACAAAACCAATGTTTGTTCTTTACAAGCAAATGACAACAGAGCCTTTTTAGTTGCTATTGTTCAGGAAAACAATGAAAAAACTGTTAAAAGCCCAAACCGAGCATGGACAAAACCTGTTAAAAAAGGAATAAATACCCCGACACTGCAACAATACAAATGTATATTAATGTTTAGAAATAGGAAGTATAATTTACTGTAGACAGCTATATCTTCAGGGCCAAACAGCAAAATCAAGCAATGTTTTCGATCAAAGAGAGAGGTTTAAACAAAGTTCACTTCTCTGTGGTCAGGTTTCTTTCTATACTTTTTCAGACAACACTCAGACGCTACGCTTTAGGTGAAACTGAAGACCCACAAGTTCTACAAACATTCACTGCAGCTGTGGCCATTTTGGTTTAAGAATTTATAAAGCCAGAACTTTAAATTATATGCTCCTACCTGACAGTTCTGTCATTTTAAGATACAGAGCTAAAACACTTAATTTTCCATGCATGCAAAGCAACTTTTTTTTTTTTAACTGCCAAGCAATAATTTGAATTTATTCACAGAAATCCAAATAAAAATATTAATTCAAAATAATTATAAACAGACGTTTAAGATTTAAGATTTAAAACATCACACAAAACTCTTAGATGTAAATAACTAAAAAAATTTGTTCCACTATGTATCTAATGAATTAACTACTGTTCAAAGCTTTATTTTCCTGCTATAAAGACTAAATGAAATAAAAAGCTGGGATTTAGCAACTAAAAGTAATAGTCACATGGGCCTGGTAATGTGGCAAAGCGCTAACTCAAAACAACGGCACTGACGATGTATCAGATTCTCTCCTTCAATCCTCACTAGCACTTCAGAGCAACTCCTTGGGCAGCAGCTAAATATTTTGCTCATTACTACTGAGGATATCTCTCATTTGAGGCCTAGAAACAGAGGCTCAGTTGGTTATTCGAAGCAAAGCTGCAATTCAAGGCCTTTTAGCGTCACCTCGAAATGAAGGAGCTAACACTAGTCACCCAATAATGAAACGAATGCTGATAAAGTCAGGAACAACTGCACTTTTAAGAAAATATTTATTATTCCAGCAACCTTTGGCTACAGACGACTTTAGGAATTAATTTAAGTTTTTATAAGAGGGGGTGTTGAGGCCAGGCAGGATTAAGCATTATCCACACTCGCAAGTCCAAGATGCAGAACTTGTACAGCTTAATCACAATTTAGTAGGGTCATTAAAATGACCTTAAGAAGATGGTTAAAAAAGAGGAATAAGAAACAAATAGTAAAATGGAGATGAATGAAGAAAAAAACGAAGAATGCTTATCTGTAAACAGAGATGATATTTGTGGGCTTTTTTGGTCAAAGAATAAATAAGGATAAAAAAGGTCAATAAATATGTTTTTTTCAAGCTGACATAAATTATAATATATTATTATTTGCCTGCAATATAATTAGCTATTTATTTTAATTATGTGTTTCTTAGTTATTTATGGCACAGATCAAACATAAGGGTCATCCAGTAAAAAGATTTTGTGCGTGACAAGCATATATAGCTGGTGCAGTGAAAGCAGCCATCTAATCAGGAGAGAAAGGAAATCCGGAAGAGACCTTAGTCTTTGTTTTATATTCGCACAGAAAAGGGGAAAATGAGAGAGCTTGCGTTTGTTTTACTGTTTCCAAGGGGTTCTGTCCAGTGCAGGCTGTTTCAATGTGGGGTCCTGGATGTGGAATGAAACGCAGGGTCTGTGTGTGTGTTGTAAGAGAGATGTAATGTGTGAATGGGCAGAAGTGACTTGAGTATCAGCCACAGAAAGATGAAATGGATTTAAATAGGGTTGTGAGGAGATCTTGAAAAAGTATGAATGGTCACCATTAAAAAATTATGAGCAAGACCCCAAGAAATACGATGAACAATTAGCTGGCTCCAAAATTTACATCAGCGCTTCTGGTGGAATCTTTATCTTGAAACTATGCTTAAGCAAATTTATCTTAAACAAAGAAAAGCAGCTAAATTCATACTTTCATACACACCTTTAAAGGAAAATTAAGAGACTTTATAAATATGTAATTTTAATTTTTGGCTTTAGATTTTTTTGCCTATTTTTTAATTAAATGGCTTTTCCTGGTTAGAAATATCAAACTTGAGGAAATGAAATTTAAAAATAAAGAAATTTTAAAAAATTATTGAGAATACAGTAAACAAAAACCTATTAGCAAAATTACAACAAAAACTGCATGTAAGTTTTGCAGTTAAAAATTCAACAACCATATATTCAACGAATAAAACGCCCCCTTTTTCTTACAATAAATTAAACAAATATTTACGTCGAACCAGGGATTTAATTTTGTAATAAAAAATAACCATTATTTATTTTTATTTTTTTGGCTCAAAGATATCTAGTTCTAAAATCCTGCAGCTGGTTCGGGTTTCAAAACGTGATTATTCCTAAAATCAGTTTTTAATCTTGTGAAAACTATAAAATAAAAACAACCTTTACTGTGATCGGGTAGACGTCTGGAATGCCACGATATAGAGACATA
Organism: Sisor rabdophorus; assembly: GCA_026260075.1. NCBI lineage: Eukaryota > Metazoa > Chordata > Actinopteri > Siluriformes > Sisoridae > Sisor > Sisor rabdophorus. The sequence continues at coordinate 3,804,828 of JAOTQW010000014.1, forward strand.
AAGATATGTTTACTTTCGAATTAAAATCGTGTTAAAAACTTTTGCAACTCACCTTTTTCTGAATTAACTCGGGTAAAGAAATCGCTGTTTAAAGTAGCGTCTCCATTTCAGCCTCGACTTGAAATTTGTGAAATAAATGTTCCGCGCGAGTGACAGGACCGCTGACAGACAGTGTGAGCCGAATGATAAACTAACGCACAGATCCAAACATTATCTACGCCACAAAACCTGAAAGTAAACGGCGTTATCGCGGACTGACCGTTGTGTAAACAACAGATGAAGTTCGGAGTGTGTTGTCTGAGTGATTAGAGTGAGCTTTGTCCCTCCTCCGCGCTGAAACAAGAGTAGAATGTGCACCACTGACACAAGCGCTGTGAAGAAATATGCTAAATAAACGGGCGATCTGTGGTCCCTCCTTCTCCTCCTCCTGTCAGCGTGTCCTCTGTATGCAGCTCCGAGACCAGTGTCCCCGCTGTGCTCGCGCGCTTGTGTGTGTGTATGTGTGTTTAGGATGGGTTGGTGGATCGGTGTGTGTATTTGAGTGGGTAATGTGTCGGATGATTTGTGCGAATGAACGAACCGACTCTTTACTCTCTTTATTTTGAGAGTCGGAATACATAAACCGATTAAACAATTCCTTTACGTGGCTATTTAATTTGTAACACGTGCTTTTGGCAATTGTTAAAAAAATCACACAATTGAAATAACATTTAAAGTTGTTGAATTGTAAGAGTCGGCTGTTGTGGGTAGGCCGAGCACAATGTCCTGACACACGTGTGTGGAAAGGAGTTAATAGATATGTCATCATTATACCAAACAAAATTAGACGACTTAGAAGAAATTAATAAAGCTTTACATATCATGAATCAGACCAGAAAGTCATGCACATTTATTTTTTAAAATATATATATGCCTACATTGTATCCAATGATTAAAAATATTTCATCTTGTCATGTTTAGGCTGTTGTCAATGGCATGTGAATTGCAAATTGGTCTTCAAATTTTTAACATTGTACAATGATTGACAAACTCTTTTGACAATGTCTGTCTTCTGCACCCAAATGCGAAAGGTGGATTACCATATATCAGATAAGAGGGTTATGTCATGTAGATGTGAATTCTTTTTAGCTTCCCCCAAAGTACATTGAGGTCTAAGGTGGGAAGGTCAGCAGTGTTATAGCACAGACAAACAGCTGGTGGAAACATTTCTAAACATTTCATTGTATTCTAATAACTAAGGTATAGAGTATTTTTCAATGAAAAAATCCATAAAGAATGCCCTTTTATGCAAACCAATATGTGTAACTAGCAAAAATTCAATTTTTTCAATGTTTTGGCATACTGATAATTTATGTTTTTATTTATGCATGTAAATGATTGCAGCTTAATATAAGAAACGTATCCAAAGGGGGTTTAAGGGCCTTGCTCAGGGGCCCATGCAGCGGTAACTTTGTGGGGCTGTGAATTGAAACCCGGTTTTCCTTGCACTTCCATTTGCCACAAATTTTAGTAGTCACATGACATAAATACAGGATTCTTTTCAAAAATTTTGCAATGCTATATTTATACATAGCTACCATTTAGAAGTTGCTAAGCTGAAAATTCACAATGCATCATCTAAAGTATGCTCCAGTGTTTATGCCGTCTGAATATTTTTCGCTCTAATTTCCCTGTTATGCTTTCACAAAATTATAGTGAATAGACTTCAGTGTATTTCCTTCCATATAATCTGCATGTCAAATCAAGTTCATAGGTGTCATGAGGAAGAACAGCGTAAGCTTATATGAACTTGCAGTTAGACAAGATGGCCCAGACATGAGTCTGTCCTCTTATGAGTAATCTTGCAGGGTTAGAAGAATATATAAAAGGAGTCATTGTCATGGTGTTACTTTTAAAAGCTTTCATACGCATATCACAAAAAGATTTTAAGTTAACTGCCTTGTCAACAGAGTTTGTTTTGCGTAATGCAAATTAATGTTTTAAAAGTGTCTACATTTCAGACAATTACATTTCTGTAATGATATTATATATTAGCTAAAATACTAAAACTTTTAATAAAACCTCTGCTATTGCAAAATAATAGATACGATAACTGTGTGTTACATACGTCTTATGTAATCTGTAGCCATTTAATCACTATAATTTTTGCATTAAATTTACAGCAATAGGTAAAGGCCCTCATCATGGCATACATGCACTTAAATTTTACACCTGAGCATTTGGGGATCAAGGGCTTTGCTCTGTGGATAGCATTTGCTCTATGGAAATATTTGAAAATTTTCATTGTTAGGGGGGGTGTGTAATTTCCCGCATCACCACTAGCCAGTATTTTACAGAAATGAGTTCACCCCTGACATTTCTTGTAAATATTTATTATAGAAATAAAACTCTGCTACAATGTAAAGTAGTGAATGTGCAGCTTGTGTAAAAGTGTAAATTTGCTGTGCTATCAAAAAAACGTAACACACAGTCATTAATATCTAAACCGCTGGCACCAAAAAGTGAGTACACCCCTGAGAGAAAATGTCCAGATTAAGTCCAAGGAGCCATTTTTCCCTTCCTGTTGTCATGAGTGACATGGTCTCATGTGTGAATGTAGAGCAGCTATGTAAATTTGCTGTTTTTGCTCTCACAGTCCCACTCATCCTATATAATCTATATAAAGATAGTCTAGGTTTCAAGAAGAATCTCCAAGACCCTGAACTTGATCTGCAGCAGTTCAGTTTGTCAGTGCTCAGACCATACAACGCACACTGCATCAAATTGGTCTGCATTGCTGTCATTCCGAAAGGAAACCTCTTCTAAAGATGATGCACAAGAAAACTACAAACATTTAAACAGCTAAAGACAAGCAGGCTAAGGACAAAGGTTACTGGGACCATGTCCTTTGGTCGGACCAAGATAAATTTGTTTGTTTCAGATGGTGTCATGTGTGTGGCAGAAACCAGGTGACAGACAAGTGTGTCTTGCCTACAGTCAAGCATGTGGTGGGGCTGCATGAGTGCTGCCGACACTGGGGAGCTAAAGCTAAACTGCCAATATGTACTGTAACATACTGAAGCAGAGCATGATCCCCTTCCTTTGAGGACTAGGCTACAGGGCAGTATTCCAACATGATAACAACCCCAAACACACCACCAAGATGACCACTGCCTTGCTAAAAAAGCTGAGGTTAAAGGTGATGGACTGGCCAGGCATGACTCCAGAATTAAACTGTATAGAGCATCTGTGGGGAATCCTTAAATGAAAAATGGAGGACAGCAATGTGTCCAACATCCACCAGAAAGAGAATTTTAGTGGCAACCTGTAAAGAACTCCAAGAGGGTTAGGGCATTAATTGCTTATTTTAAAGGACAGCGAATTTACACTGTTACACTAGCTGTACATTCACTACTTTACATGTTCACTGCTTGTAGCTTTTAATTTTGTAGAGTTTTGTGTTTTCTCATGCAAAGATGAAAATGTAAGGGGTGTACGTCTGTGACATACTATAAATGTAAGTTGTGTCTGCCAAATGTTGTAAATGTATGGTTCTAATAATCTAATAATAATATTTATACAGTATGGGGAGGCACAGTTTAGCACTGTTGCCTCACAGCAAGAAGGTCCCGGGGTTGATTCCATTGCAATTTGTCTGTCTGTGAGGAGTTTCCATGTTCTGCCCACACTTAATCCTGCTACTCCAGTTTCCTTCAACAGTTAGGGACCCTAAATAAGTGGGTATAGAAGATGAATGAACAAGCAAATAACGTAGTTTAGGTAATTTATTTAAACACTGATTTGTTGCTAGTCTTAGTGGAGGTACACAGAATGTTAAAAACCAAAAACTTATTTGAAAAACATAGCTTTATGGACAAAAACTCTTTATTCTTCTAGCTTCACCTGTAAATCAATAAGCAACAACTTATTGCCATATAAACATTGTGTATGTATGGAGTGGAAGAGTTTGAAAAGAAACTTTTATTTTTCATTTGTACATGCTGTAGCCTGTTTTAAATAAATGCAGAATTATTAAATTTGCTTTGCTAATATTTGCTATTGTATTTTTTTTTTTTCGTTATGAACAGTCTGTAGTCATGGTCCAACTTCATTTCATTTCATCTTCTTTACCCGCTTATTCCCGAACTTTGGGTCACAGGGGTCTGCTGGAGCCTATCCCAGTGCACATAGGGCGAAAGGCAGAGTGTACACCCTGGACAGGTCACCAGTCCATCGAAGGGCCACACACACACACACACAACCACACGCACTCACACTCTCTTTTATAGGCAATTTAGAATCACTAATCAACTTAATGAACATGTTTTTGAACTGTGAGAGGATACCGAAGTACCCACACAAGTATGTGGAGAACATGCAAACTCCACACAGATAGACCCTGTGCCCAGAATTCGAACCTCTTCTTGTTGTGAGGCACAGTGCTAACCACTACGCCACCGGGCCGCCAACTTATAAAGCAATAAATTTAATTTGTTTCGCTATTTGTTTGCTGTTGTATTTTTGATTTGTAGCTAGGATCAGACTGTGGTCATGTTGCAACTTATAAACAGCTAATAAAGTTAAAGCAGCACAGAACCAGGGCAGCTTCAATAAACACAGACACACTTCCCAGGAGGTCATCTTTTGCAGCAATAAACTTCATTGCATTTCTATCTGTATCTCTCTTAGTCTCTGTTTTTTTTAGCAGTTCAGTGGGCAGTCTCTCTCCTTTAACCCCTCACACGTCCATCCTTTCACTTTCACTGGGCACACCAATACTGCTCCCCTTGTACTAGGAATGTGGAAATGATTTCCGTCTTAATTTTATAACGCAGGGGGCTCCCTTTGGTTCAATTTTCACCCATGCCATAAAAAACATAGTGGTGGTAGGAACACCGCAGACATCTGTTTTTTCCATTGCCAAGCCTTTAATGATCAGGTAATAAAAGTTCAATTTGACAGAAATTACAACAGATGTTGCAGACCATAAACCTCAAATAAAAGGGACTTCTCAAGAGTACTGGCTGACCTCTTATACTCATACCTCACCATACTTCAACTATCACCATCAGCTCCTTTAAAAAAACTTGCTATGGAAAGTGACTTGCAAAATTTTCATACTTGTCTTTAGTCAGTTTTAATGTAGGTCATGGTTAGTAATCATCAACCTGTTGACACAGGGACCACAGGGAACTGGTTGCACAGTGGTTAAGGTGTTGGCCTGATAATTGGAAGACCCTAGTTCGATTTCTAGCACTACAAGGCTGCCATGGCTGGGCCCTTGAGCAAGGCCCTTAACCTTTAATTGCTTACAAAAGATTAATGTAAGTTTTTCTGCTAAAGGGCATCTGCCAAATGCCACACATTTTTACAATTTGACTGTGAAGAATTTTTTTTGATATTATATTGTTTATATTGGTTTATTTATATTGTTTACATATTTCTGGTGTAATTAATGTCACCATGAGTGTATTTTACTTGCAAAAGCTTAACATGTGTCTCTGTACATTTATACAAGTTAGAGTTGTTAAATGCTGCTTGTACACATCCCTTTTTGATCATTGTTTAGGTGTTTGATTGACATTTAACTTTCAATTCCCACACTTGTGTGATTTTTTACATTTTCAGTTATGTGCTGTCGGAAATGACGGGTTCAGTTTTGACCTGGAGGCAGGTATTTGAGACGATGCTGTCTGATTTTCCCATGAGCTCTACTTGCTTTCCATCCAACTGGTTGTTGCTGTTTTTTTAAGTGAGATGTTTCATTACTCCAAAAACACCTTGACTGTTCCCTTGAAAGGAATTAATGAATGAAACACCAGAAAACTATGCCAGAAATTTTTATCTACATTGTTATTTTGGCTTTTTGCTTTACGAACAATTGACAAGTTCCACCTTTGTTTTGGCCTGTGGAGATTAGTAGACTAATAAGTTTTAATATCAAGGGCACATGTTGTCTGAGAAAATGATATCAGACAGGGGTTTTTAGGTGGACTGACAGTGTTGAATAAAAAAAAAAGCAAAATTGAGTCTTCATAAATCTCAACCCCAGAGGTAATAGAGATCCGTTCAAATGCTTTAGTCTCTGTTCCCACGGCAATCACAAATGCACCTGACCTTTCTCCTCTCATTCTTCAAATGTCTTCTATGTCAACATGGGGTTGTTGCTATCTCTATAGGGTGATAAAGCACAAAACTTTGCTGTGTTTACTTTGATACTTGTCTCAGTGTGTGGTCACCATCATACTCTTATGATACAGTATGTAAGGCTGAATACTTATGTCAATGATTGTACGTTGATATTTGATGTCCCAATATTTTTTATTTTAAGTGTATCTACTGTATGTATGTTTGTATGTAAAAACAAGGATGCTTTGTAATTTTTACACACTTAATGTGTGCTACTGCACCCTTTTTGAGACATTTATGTGCAGGACATGTTGTTCTCAAAAATGCTTCAGGGCAAGGCGATGCTGTGAACAGAGCTGTAGTAAATAATGCTGATTTTTTGTTTGGGCTTCATGACCATTAGCTGCCTAAAGCAAGTAGGGTTAGTGAGAAAAGTAGTGCTTTAAATGAGCTGGGGAGGTAGAGCATTGTTCAAGAGACAATGTAACAGGCCCCTGGTTTTAGTGCATCTCCATGTGGGAACTGCCAAACAACATAAAGGCAGCACAACAAAAGCACAAGTAGGCTGCTGAAACTGGAGAGAGGGATGGTTTTAAACTGGCTTGAAGACATTGTTCTCCACCTTTAACCGTTACGGAAATGAAAAATAATTTACAAAAGCGCAAGATTATAGGCGAATGGCAAAATAAATGGTTTCTCTGGTTTCATGTCACATGGTGATATAATAAGAATGCACATACAATTTTGTAAAAAGGAAAAAAAACATTTAGGGATTTTTTGAAAAAATACTTTAACAGCTTTATTCTTATCAAAATAAAAGTATATTTATTTAAATTTGTGAATAAACACTTTATACTGATTGATATGTTAAAACTATTGCCTAAAATGATAACAGATATATA
>JAOTQW010000014.1:3813192-3828981 GCA_026260075.1 Sisor rabdophorus
TATATATAAGGAATGTTTACAATAGAAATTCAATAATCTATCTTCTGTACCCACTTATAGTCTAATTATGGTTCATGGAAATCCTTTGGAACCTATTCCAGCCTTCTCTTAAAGGGTGGGCAACAGTTTGTACAGGTAGCCAGTCCGTTAAGTGCCACACACACTTACACTTAGTCCAGTGGGCAGTTGAGAATCACCAAACAACCTGTTTTTGAGGGAAGAAACCGGATTACTTGTAGTAAACCCAGTCAAGCATGGGGAGAACATGTAAATTCTACATAGAAAGGCCAGGAATTGAACCTGTGCCTTCTTGCTATAAGGCAAAAGTGCTAAGCACTAAGCCACCGTGCTGCTACAAAAAAAAAATTTAAATTATTAATTATCATCATGAGTTCATCTTCTTGGCTTCTGAATTTAGCATATACACATATCTAGAATAATTTTTACTATATTGTGCATATTCCCCTATGCTGTTCTTGAATTAAATGTTCAACAAACATCTCTTGTTTTTCTGTAAAGAAACCATGTTCATGGTACATAGATGAACCCAAAGTCCCCACTGTCTTACAATAAAAAACATATTTGACACTCTGAGGGTGGTAAAGAATTGAAAATAAAGTGAGCAAAAGAATGATAGAAATTATTCTTATCCTTTCTGAAGGGTCACAGCGTACGAGGGCCATAAGTTGGCAAAATAATTCTAGTCACACTTGATTTAAATCCCAGCACCACCAGGTTACCAAAGCTTAACCCCTGAGCAAGACCTTAACCCCCTTAATTGCTCTGTTGTATAAATAAGTTGGGAACAAAATGGAAACAATATTGGGTTTTTTTGGTTTTATTATATCTGGGCTGTGGTAGAGAAGTCACTCAGGCAAGTTTCCCGACTGATCTTTGCTACAAACAATTAAAAAGCTTGTTTTTCTGGGCTGGGTTCTTTGATTAAATTTATACTGTAATATTACAGTGTAGTGTTTTGTCTGGGTAAGGAAAAGAGAAAATAAGCCTTTATTGTGGAAATAAAGTTTATGCGGTTGGAGGTGGAAGGCACTATTTGTTAAAGTCAAGAGACTAAAAGCCTGCAATTGATATGGATTTTTTTGACACAAATATTAGTACAGTCTGCAGATGATTATACTAAGATTTATTAAACACAATATATGTCTTTAATGTAATACTGGAACATCGTCTGGGTTGTCAGCTATGTAAGGAATTAAATACAACAGTGCATGTTGTCAAAGAAAAACAGTTAAAATTGAGAGGTTTTATGGATTTCTCTTTATTTATTTCTCTTTTTAACTATAAAGTTGTTCTAACCCTTACGTAATGTAGACACATGTCTTTACAGTGTACCCTTGTAATATGTTTTTAAACTTTCAAATTTATAAATAGCCTATCTGACATTTATCATAGATGATTAAACATTAAGCAATGATTCAGTGAACAGAGAGTTTTCTGGTATTATACCTCTTGTTTTGGGCTTAAAACATCACATCAAAAAAATCTGATGTGCTGTCATACCTAAGACATGAAACCATGACAGTCACAACTGTCTCAGAAAAATTTACACACCCACATGTGGCATGTACAGTTTTACGGTTTCAGGATTCTTACCATCTTCCAGTGATGCTGGTGAATATAAAATTATTTTCAAGAGATATTGGTCAAGCTCAATGTGTACAAAATTGCTGAGTTGTATAAAAAAGAAATAAATGTAATTTGTCCTGGATTTACTCTATCAAATGCCGTAAATGGAAATAAAACTGTCAAAGCTGATGTATATGAAAATTTATTTACACCTTCTGACCAATAAAAATTTAGCATTTAACAGCACTATAGTCTAAACGATCTTTATTAAAATCTGTTGGTTCCTAAGTGATTTTCCATCAATATCCAGACTAACGTACATATGCTTATATAGATTTAGGCTATGGAGTTGCCAGAGTAGGACAGGAGTGTGCAGAGAACATGATGCTTAATGTAGTGCTATTGATTTTTTAAGAGGACAGGTAGGCCAACTGTTTATGGTCAGTCAGTCAGTCCCTCTGGTGGTTTTAAAGCAAATGTAAGTGAGCAAGAGAAACAGTAAGTAAGAGAGAGAGAGAGAGAGAGGAACACAAATAATTCAATTTGCTTTTCTTATTGCAAATAGAAAAATAAGGTAGGGCATGTAATTGAGGCTTGAGCTTTTTGTAGCCCCAGGTGTCGAGAGAAGGAAAAGAAGGTGTGAGAGGTGGAAAAAAAGATCCTTTTCTCTTTTTTTCTCACCCCGTTTGCCATCTGGCTTCAGGCTGTGCATTTTTTTGACCTATCTCTATCTTTCTTTCTGTCTTTCTCCCTTTCTCTCTGCAGTATTGTCTTGTCACTCATACCTATGTGAAAACTCCTCCCAGCACACAGAGACATTTAAGAGAAAAAAGGCATGAGAACCTGTGCACGGTACTTTCCCCCACTCGTGCTTTATGCTCACCTGCATTTTACTGCTCCTAAACATTCCTTTCTATCCTAATATGGATAAACTGGTTGCAGAAATGAGTTGTAAGCATTAATAATTATGCAGAGTTAATATATTGTATAAAAACACAAGTGATATTACTCCCATAAATAAAACATACATTGACAGAGGCACCAAGTATAACACTATTAATTAACTTTTAACTATTTAAAAGATAACCTCAATTTACCATGTAATTGATGTGTAATTAGAGTAGCACAAGTTTGTTAGCTAATGTATTTATCAACACATAGAAGTAAATTAAATCAAATGTCTAAGACTAGAACAAGCTGTCTAGTCTTAGCAGCAAATTGGTTTGCCAATCATGTATCTAAAATGATTTACAAATTAAAAAAGGATTTAATTATTTACTTTATTTTATTCATTTTTTTAATTATAGATCAGGATGGTGGTATTATGATGTAAATGAGCTTATGATATTACATATGTTATGATATAACCCCAGCGCAAATTCAAGAATGATCTAATGATGCATGTACTCATTAACAACAAACAAATTTCTAACTATTACTACAACTTATTTAAGGCTGGAATTATTTTGTGATTAGTTTATGCCTTAATTCATAATTGGTTAATTCTTGAGCAAGGAAGTAAGTTAGTAAATAATATTCAATTCAAATAGTACAACATAAAATGCTCAGGTATGCACAGTTAACTTCTGTGTGTCCTTTATCTTTTTATTTCTTTCTCTTTTGAGATTTTACAATGCATATGTCTCTGCAGCTAAGTGACCATGGAGTAACTTTATTGGCTTTGTGTCACTGTATGTGTGTGTTGAGTATGTTTATTGCTCTGTCTGTGGGGGAGAGGAGCAGACACTGAAACACTCCTAAAACCACATATAATCAGAACAAGGCTGCAAAACCCACCACTGTACCCTGTGTAACCTCAACACAAGCCTGTGTGACTTATTGTTTTCAACTTTCATGCTATTATATATCATGCTAATAAATAAAATGTTTTTCCTCTGAATAAGTCTTTCATTCTCACTGATGGGTTCTGGTCAAACATGATATGTTGGATTTAAATGAAAACAAAAATATCCAAAGATTTTATATAGTTTTAAAAAGTCAAGTAATCTTTCTGTCATTTCACCATTCTGTAAGTATTAATAACTCTGTATTAATAACATCTGTATTTTGTTATGTTATTAAATTAGCAAAAGTGAGAAGTCTATTAAAGAACACACACGAACTCCACATCTGAATATGATTCACTTGTGAAATTTATGGGGGGGGGGGGGGTAGACACTTCACAGCAGATGTTGACACAAATGTATGTATGTAATATAAGTGTGATTTTTTTGTTTTAATTTATTTTTGTGTTTTTTCATAATTGTTTTTCATCCGTATTTAGGCTTTGGTTGACTTTTGGATACAAAAATAGTTGGAATAGTTACTCAATAGTTGGAACAAATTATTATAAATTTTTAATCTCTTTTACTCACTACTAGACACTTCAATCTTGAAATAAATTTCTGGATTCAAATTCCAAAAGTGATTCTGAATACCTAACAAATAAATACTTTGCTACATTACTTGTAAATTCCTTTTTCTATACAGTATTTATCATAGCAGTTTGTGATGGTAATCTATTGCATTCCGTTTCCGTATCTAGCTAGTTATTTTCCTTCGGTTTAAAAATTCTAAATGATATTTTTTTATTATTTTACACTTCAAACTGTGTAAAACAGCTAAAGCTGTTCTATAGTATGTGACCAAATAATTAAATAAGATGTTTCTTTACATTTCGAAGTTAGTTGTAAGTGTCTAATTATTAAATTTTAATACAATAATACCACTAGAAAAAAGAGAATACTTTTACAATTACAAATACAATTACACTATTGCAATGTATGATGAAATCATTATCTGTGGATCTATTGTGTGTGCCATTGTGTCTGTGTGTAAAAGAGAGAATTGGAGTAGGGTTGGAAACCTAACATCCATTTCATGACACCAGATGGACTCTATCTATTATTGATAAATCCCTAAATTCAGTAGGAAATTGATACCTTATTAATAATTCACATATTTAGGGCTGTAGTTTTAAAGGAGCTAACTTAATTAATAGACAAGTAAAAAGGTTCAAATCTTTCACTTACCATCACATGCTAAAACATTAATAAGAATTAGGACCAAGGCTGCATGGATTGTGTTGTTATCTTATGCAGGATGATAGTTTACTAGGAAAGTTCATCGTCTATGTGTGTGTGTAAGAGTTTGATTTTAAAGTATGCTTATGTTACCTAAAACAAGTCTGCAAATTATGCCAATTAAAAAAGTGATATTTTAATTGTTATTTTAAGTGTTGCTTCGTCAAATGTTTTAACTTCACAGCATCACCACCCTAAATACAAACCCAATGCTCCACTGTTGCCAGAGTTGTTGGTTATGAGAGTGATGTTATTGAGAAAATAAGAGAGGTCAAGCTGAGGAGTGCAGAAAGGAAGTTTGGGAGAATGACTCTGGGAGCCTGTACTGATAGGGCAAGAGGAAAAATTAAAGCTCTGAGGCACTGACAAAACTGACCTTTTTCATTAGGGCTTTAAAAAAATCTGTAATGAAAAATGTACTAAAAGAAGAAAGTCTGAAAAGAATTTAATAGAAAAGACGTGAATTGTCATGAAGAAAAGTAAAAGGAAGCAAGAAAGAGAGAAGACGTGGATAAAGAGGTCAAATGTGTCTGCACCTTCTCTGATCTTGCTCTTCACTCTCACCACGTGTTCTTTAAAGACTCTTCTAATCCGATCTGAGACTGAGTAACATGAGCTCCATCATCGATTCTCTCTCTCCTTCTCTTTCTCTTTTTGCTCTCTTTGTCTTTTTTCAGCCTATATGTATGGCTAAAACAGATCAAAATTCTGACTTACAACTCAAAAGTGTTGATCTTAAATAAAAGATAGGGATTAAATATTTTCCCGAAAATATCACATCCATTTTTAACAAAGATACAAAACGAAGAAAACTTTCGATTTAAAGTATTTTGGCAGACACCCTTACCCAGCGCAACTAAGCAATTGTGGGTTAGTGCCTTGCTCATGGGCTCACAGTGGTCGCTTTGTGGTGCTGGGAATTAAACCCCAGTCTTTCTGGTAAAATGTTTTTTTAACAATGGTGGAAAGAGTGTATGAGTTGATCTGTGTCAGATAGATATTATTGTTCACTAATATATAATTTATATAAACATCATTAACATTGGTCATTAGACCTTACATACTTTATTATGCTTGTTTATATAAAAACCAAAAATGTTCTAATTTTTGCTGCAACAAGAAAAATACACTAAATTTACATGAATATGTATAACTAGTTTGAAACACATGCACATACACACACAAACAAAGCACTTAGTGAAAAATACTGCTCTAAAGGGGCAACTTAAGGAAATTTTCTTTTGTTTCAAAACATCTTTTTTCTTTTTTTGTTACATTTATTTTGCTGCTGTTACACATAACTAACCATACTAATACTCCTTGTTAGCATTATTGTGCTATAATGTCTGTATAAAGCCTTTTCTGCAAGGATTTTGTGGTGTGTTCCCAGTTTGTAGTGGTTATTACCTAACAAAAGAAATCCAAGGATTACGGGTAAACCAATGTTATTTGCCTACCAGGACCTGTCCCACATAGGGGGCTACTGTATCACAAATTGCATTTGCATTTGCAGCATTTGGCAGACGCTCTTATCCAGAGCGACCTACAAGTGAGCAATTGAGGGTTAAGGGCCTTGCTCAGGAGCCCACAGTGGTGACTTGGTGGTGCTGGGTATCAAACCCTGGTCTTTCTGGTAGCAGTCCAACACCTTAACCACTAGGTTATTAATTAGTGCTGGTTGTGATAGAGAGGTGTCAAAACACTACAATAACCTTTTAAGCAGTCATAGCCCATGCTATTATGCACTAACAATTAATACCTTTGCCTCATGAAAAAAGATTGCCAGATAAATCATATTATATAATATATTATATAATATATAAGTGTATCTTGTGTTTACACATACCACACTGCTGAAGATACCTCATAACCTCTTTTTATGGCTCTTTAGGGGTCACCACAGCAAATGATTTGCCTCTGCCAAACCCTATATTCTATATCTTTTTCACTTAATCCTCAACTTTATGTCCTAATTTATCACATACCTCTACTTTATCTTTGGCCTTCCATCTTTGCTTCCAGATCCTTCTTCCAAAAGGTCTACATGTTTATCAGTATGCTCTAATAGAAATAAGCATTTTTTCAGTGCAACATGCAACAGGAACATGTGTGACAAACTGTGACCCCCTTGGCCATATGCTTTGGGACACGACCAAAAGGATGAGTTCCACGATACAGTGGAAATGCCTCGGTATTCCCACGGAAGAACTGGAGTACGTTTCTGTAAAGAGGGTTGTCTGGACGTTCTTGCTTAGACTGCTGCCCATGCATCACAGTCCCAGATAAGTGGGAGAGGATGACCCCTCCTTTTATTCATTCCTTTATTCATTCACTTATTCATTCATTCAACTTCGGGTCACAGGGGTCTGCTGGAGCCTATACCAGCGCACATAGGGCGAAAGGCAGGGGGTACACCCTGGAGAGGTAACCAGTGGTGTCCTTTTAATGTTATTGTTTATTACAAACAATTGTATTGACTGATTTGTATTGTCTGTGCACCTGTTGTCTGTATTTAGTCTCCAGTCTTTGTTTATTCATTTGTCGTTAAATAAAACCAGTCACTTGCATTAACTATGATAAAACATAAAATGAAACAATTACTATTTGGAAATCTAACCCCTTAAGGCTTACTCTTATAAAATAATAAAATGTTCCAGATTCTGGAAAAAAAATGTTCCAATACTGGGTAATGGTCCATCATACCATAATTCATGGATCGTTATAAAATCAATGCAGCCAAGTGTTTGGTGTTATTAGGCTGTGGCATTGGATGAGATTCTCTGTAATTGGGCCCAGATCATGACCACGTTCATGTGGTCCCAAGACCACAAGACTTCAATTTAGCTCCTCATGCACTAATTGTCCCTTTTTAGTTGTGTTTCTTAGTTTGAGAGCATATAAATCAATTGGTTAATCACATGATCTACATCTACAGACAACCATGTGGGACAAGATGCTAGGACATATACAGGATAAAATCTCTTTTATTTATAACTTTTGTTACTACTTATAACTTCTCTTACTCAAAGACAGGTAGACAGGTGTTAACTACAGAAAAAAATATATCATTTAAAGGGAAAAAGTCAATGTAATTAATTATTCTAAAAAAGATAGATTAAAAAAATTAAAGAAGAGAGGAAAATAAGAGGAAAAGGGGGCGCTGAAGGGAAAATATCAGTCGGCATTTTCCAAAGGACCTCTTAAACAAACATGCAGCGTCTAAGCAAAACCAGCTGTGCGAATAAGCACTGGCATCAGGGATGAAAATAAAATGCCTGTTAATAGAAATAATAACTGCTGAGGCCCACCATAAAGACTAAAGGCCCAGACAGAGCATCTCTCATGTAGCTTGAAGGCATAGAGATCTGCTTCAGAACACTTGTATACACTCGTGGCTCTGGATGTGGTTGTGGCCGAGGTGTAGCACGTTATAATCTGGGCACCCGGGTTGACGGAAAAGCCTGTCTGACTTGATTATGCTTTCCTGGCTGAATCTCTTGACATGTAAGAGCTATAATTTAGTTGCTTTCTTCTTCTTAAGCCTCTTTTTCTTTTTTAAAGTCATTCATGACATACCCACATATACATAAATATACACAAAAACTCTGGGTTTTCATCTTGTCATGTTATATGGGTCTAACTGTGTTCAAAGTTCTAAAACCTTTTGCACTTATTTGCCGCTGAAGACTTAGTAAGGATTACTATTGATATATGGAGGCAAAAAACAGTAACAGATTTTCTGAATTAAACGCAAGGTCTGATAAGACAAACAAAGAGGAAAAAAAACCTGCAACTACATGTAACAAAATTTGCTGATGGTGAAATAATAAAATGTTTCAATATGAATGTCGGAAGTTCTTGGGGTGCTTTGGATTTCGTTCATCCCCCTAAGGTGTCTCTTTGGCATGAGTGGCAGAGAGCCAAACACTTTACACTCTGATTTATGAGAAAGGGGAGAAGAGTGAAAAGCAAGAAAGCCTGCTCTTAAATCAACTTCATCACAATAACTATGCCATAATAAAACACTCCCCTTTTTTCCTCTCTTCAAATGGACAGAGTAAACAAGTAAAGAAAGAGAATAATCACAAAGATGACTAGAAAAGGGAGACGTGTGAGAACAAACAGGCTAGGGCGGTATTATAATACTCAAGATAGTCATGCCAACAGCCATGCAGAATTTACATGTTTCTGATCTACTGCCAGATTAGGTGTGGAGAAAAAACAGGGGTTTTATATAAGTTCAGTAATACCAGTTATGATATAGCACTGTTTTTTCAAACAGCAGATCTCTGCCTGTAAGCTGTAAGTAAAAAACACGATTACACAGAGTTATTATATATTAATGTTCTGTTTTACATTTACATGTAATTATAGTACCAGTCTTAGAAAAAAAATTTACCATTTAGCTGTAAAATGTTTTATCTAGATTAGCAGACAAATTTACACAAAGTGGCCTAGTGATTAAAATTTGGACTAATACCAGAAAGACCAGGGTTCGATTCCCAGAACCACCAAGCCACCACTGTGGGCTCCCTTAACCCCGAATTGCTCAGTTGTAAGTCGCTCTGGATAAGGGTGTCTGCCAAATGCTTTAAATGTAAATGAATAAGAAATAGTGTGTATTGCTGTTATTATCACTAATAATAAAAAGTAAAAACCGACGTATGTGTGCACAATCCCGCTCAGACAGAATAATTCATTAGCACGCTTACAAAGGCTTAATTTTACATCTGTTTATGTAGTTTGTGTGACTTTACAAATTTGCTTAACTACAGCAACAGCGTGTAATTGGGTACTATTTTTATAGATTTTTTTACCAGTGAAGAATATGATTTATTTTAGTAATTTTGTTTCTCATACAGTCCAAAAGCATGTGCATTAGTTGGATTTGTGATTCTAAATTGCCCATATGAGTAAGTATGCTGTTATCCTCTATGTCTGGCCCTGCGATGGACTGGTGGACTGTGCGCTGGGATTCCTTGACCCCAAATTAGGGAATAAGCAGGTATAAAAGTGGCTAAATGAATGAATGTTGCGTAGTTTGTGCGCATTTATGCATTAAGAAAGCCTGGCTTTGGATAGTAAGTCAGGGACATCTTTCAGTGATATTAGGCTACATTTAGCAATTTTCATGATGCCCTACTGTAACTTTAAGAGCTGATAATTAATTAGTTAAATTAGTATAATTGCAGTATATAAAAATACTCTTGGATATCCATTTAATAAAAATATGATCAACTTCAATGACAGATCATGTCAAATAACTGCTTTAATTTATTCACTACAGTTTTGTTCATTAATCTTTTTCCAAACATAATTGGCATGCCTTAGTTTCCATATGCTTTATGTACAATTAATAATAATAGTTTTTTTTTCAATAATAGTTTTATATTTAGACTGTTACTAAATAAACTTTGGGATGTGTTATTGATTACAGACACCATCTTCTGCTTTGAAGATACTAAAAGTTTTTTAACACTATAACCTACAAATTATGGTCCATATAGTTATATTCTTAAAATGTCAGTTTTAAAATATAAAACCTATTTTTTTTATAAATTAAATGCATTTATTAAACATTTCTTTAGTTAAAATGTGTTTAATAATAATGGTGTGCTTTTCATTTTATTATTTATTTCTTCCTCTACTACTTTTTCTTCTTCTTGTTGGATTTGTATAGGTACTAGAAGCTTCACATCAAGGACAAATGCTTTTGAATGATACATATTAAATAATCTTTCTGTTTTTTATCTATTTATCACTTCATTATTTATCCATTTATCTTTTAAACCCGCTAATTCCACAATAAGGGGTCACAGGAATCTGCTGGAGCCCATCCCTGCGCACAAGGGGACAGAAGTAGGAGTACACCCTGGACAGGTCACCAGTCTATCGCATGGCAACACATAGACAAATAACCACACACACATTCACTCTTATGAGCAATTTAGAACACCAATCAACCAAATGTACATGTTTTTAGACTGTGGGAGGGAACAGGGAGAACATCCAAACTCCAGACAGAAACCACTTGTCCAGGAATCAAACCCAGGATCTTGTTGCTATAAGGCAAAAGTGCTAACCACTACGCCACTGTGTCGCCCTTTTAAAACTTATATAGACAAATAAACATGTGTGTCAAAGTTTTCCTTTATTGATTTTAAATAAATAGCATAGGCTATGGTTTTCTTTTTCTGTCTCAGTACAATCCCATGCCTATGAATGAAGGGAAATTGAGGTATCATTTCAATTTTCTTCAACAATTTACTTTGAAGTAGGACACTAAATAATATGAATTTAAAGGAAGAATGTAAATAGATTCTTACCTTAACCTCTCACATCATGCATTTTATTATCAACATATTTTAGCTTTGTTTTTAATTAAAAAAATATTTAACACTATCATAATCCCTTATGCTTTTTTAGTACCTTATAAATAACTGCCCCTTTTCTGGTGGCCAAAAAACGGCAGGTAATGATGTAAGTGTTTGTGTGGCTGCTAATATATCTGTACTGGAACCATAATCATGTGTTAATTAGACTTGTACACTTACCTACTTACATACAAGCATGTACTTCTTAGCCCTCATCTGGGTCTAAGCAGAGCCCAGGTCCAGACTTTACCCTTAATACAACTCCCTAAAGCTCACATGAGCACAAACAGACGCACAGACAAACACACAAACACACACACACACACACACAAAAGCATAGACCTTTAGGTCTGCTTGATTGACAAGTTGAGGTTGTGCAGTTGGATTAAGCTAGACAAGGGGGGAGGTAAGTATAGAAGAGGGGATTAGGGGCGGTGAGCTTCATTAACCTGAATGTTTACACAAGCTGATCCCTAGCAATGAGAGCTTTTCCTTCCCACATTGTCCCCCATCAGCCCCCACATAAATATCTAGTAGATAATATTACAATTTGTTGTACAATTAAAAAAACAGCTATGACTATCCAATTGTGTTTTTAAATTTCATTTAAAGATAGTGGTCATAAAAAGCATTATTGTACTATCAAGCAAAGGTCCAACTATGACTCTTCATATGTAAAAGAAAAAACGTCCATTTAACAATAATTCATATCTATCAAGCCTTCTAGGACCTCATTAATACTCATTACTTCTCTGATGAAACTCCCATGGTAGACCTTCCTCACCTTGGCCAATACTATGTGTGTGTACTTTTTAATTAGATATCTTTAGACTTTTAGGCTGCTTGGGGATAGACTAGCCACCCGAAGAGCCTCTATCATCTCTCGAGTGGCTCCTTTGTTTAGTCACTGCAGGGCAGCAGTTTTCTTACTGCAGTCAAGTAGAAAGGTAAATTAGTCTTCTTTTCCTGGTTGAGAGAACGGTGTGAATGGAGTGTGTCGACAGATGGGGTACTGGATGCCTTTTGGGTGGGCCTCACTCCTTACTGAAGATGTACAGAAAATTGCTTGAACTTCAAGAAAGGAGTAATAAAGCGAGTAGTGAGCAAAGGATCATATCTCTGCCCTGGTTTGGCTCAATGAGAAACTAGTCAGGATGGTATTAAAAATATAACAATGTTCGTTTTTCAGCACTGGTAAAACTCAACATAGAAATACTTGTCTGAAAATCCCACAGAATATATCATCGGTAATACACTTTTGCAGGTCGCCTGAACCACCACATATCTTCACATATCCCATCCACACGGAATGCAGAATTCTAAACTGGAAAAAAGGAAAAGAGAGGAAAATAAGGGAGGTGAGAAGAGAAAAAATTAGCAGTTCAGAAGACATCTGGTGCTGATTTGACCTCTTACTGATTTGCTTGGTCTATGATTGTTTTGCTTCAGATTTAAAGGAAATTGTTGTTATTTAGTGCTTTAAAAAGCATACGGGGCTAGTCATCTGAATAACCAAATGCAGGCTAGTCATCTGAATAACAGGCAGTTGACACTTAGACACCAAAGAGAGCAGATGAAAAGAACTCATATTCTGTGCGGAAAGAAGTTACTAAATTCCCTTTTTTGGTGGCATGCATGTCTTTTATAATGCCAAAAAAGGGCATCAAGGGCCACAAAAATGGGTAGGCTCGGTAAAAAAGCAATATGGACAGCTTAGATGGATGGATGGATAAATGGATAAATGGATGGATGGATGGATGGATTTTTTTGTAGACAAGCTCATCACTTTGAGATAAACACTGACTCAGACTGTTTCTTCTTCAGCTGTATAGAATGAGACTAAAAAAGCTTCACAGCCTTGATGCCCTGAGCATCTGCTTACGCAAAAAAACCACAAACCTGAGGGAACTGCCAAAGAAAATGCAGCACAAAAGCAGTGTGCATAAAAGAAAGGGGAATAAAATATCTGTAAGAACTTTCCAGAAATAATAGATTTTCATCAGTAATGGTGAATAACACATTTTACTAGTCTTTTTTGTTAGGATGCGCAGAATGATTTTGGTATGTTTTAGAGCTTGACTTAGGTTTTAAAATTCCACATTCTGGCTTTGGCCCAGTGCAATGATGCACAAGCTGACAATAATTGAAACTGGCATCAACTTGATTTAGAGAGGTGTTGGGTATGGTGAGTGCTTGCTTAAGTAATGTATTTGCTTAGGATGCATTGCAAGTATTTTACCGTTGCATATGTGACCACTGCTAAAGTAATTGAATTCTACTAAAGAAGAACATTTTTATACTAAAGAAGAATTTTTTTTAATTAACAATTGAAAAGTCATTAAGAAGTCCAACTTAAGATTGTGTGATTTTAGCTATGATATAATCGTTGGAGACCATTTTTTTAATTTTAAAAGATTTCTATAACCTTAAGCAAACAGGATTCTTCTGGCCGTATTAGAAGATTGCAGACATGTTTGCGCAATGTGACTTCTCCTACAACAACTGTCTAAACCAAGAACCAATTGGATCCCAAAAACATGATGATGCATAAATTGCAAAAATGTCAAAACTGTGGTAAACAATGCAACAAAAAACTTATTGAGGAATATCACACACAATTACTGCTACAGATTGTTTAGCAGATTGTTTGCTGCTATAGCTACCATTCAGAAAAAGAACACGGGCAACCAAAAGTGTCATGGCTTGATGATATAAAACTCTAGAGGCATGTATCCATTCTTGATTGGTTTTGACTGATGTACAGTCGGATTATGACAACAGACAAGCAAGCAACAATCGCACCGCATAAGACCAGCTATAGCAAAGATGCCATTCACCTTGATATCACCCAGGAGCACAATAATCACGAATACATTTGCCACATTTTGGCTCTCAGCATACATTTTTTAAGATGAGCTTAGTGTATCAGTAGGATTTTTGAGCCAGTGCTTTAAGAAATCCCACCATTCCACAGCTACTGCTAGGCCAGCCACAGCACTTTTCTAAGTTAATGAAACAGTATCTGGAGCTGCGAGGCAGCTGGGAGGCACAGTGCTTAACAAATACAGAAAAGAAGGGGATTGAAGCAATGCCTCACTAAGCAAGAATGTCCTCAACCTCTTGCTTAATGCAAGGAAACAACCCACATCCTTGACTGGTCAGATCTCCTTGGGGAAGGTGTGCGTTTGTGTGGATGTGTGTGCGAACACTCCATGCGAAAAATAGACATGGTTTTATCCTAGTAATACATTAATAATTTACACACCAATAGTTGTATATGAAAACTTAGCAAATGCTTTCATAATATATATTAACAAAGTCGATTTGGACAAGACTAACACTAATAAAAAGAGCCGAATATTCATAATATTCATTTTAATTAGGGCCCCTGAGTATTTTTTTTTTGTTTTTTATTTAGAAAGTTATATAGTCTTGCTTGTACTCATATATTATTTTAGACAGTTTGATTAAAAGGCATAGGCTATAATTAAGAAATGGACAGATGGTAATTAGCATGCCTGTTTCCAGCAAAGCCCTAAAATATAATTTAATGCAGAATTTTCTTTTTTCTCTGGACAAAATATATGTCTGGGTTAACGCCCAGTACAGCTTTAAAAGGTTTGCGTTTATTTAAAATTTTGCTGAAGTGAATTGTCTTGAAAAATAAGTTCATAAACTAGACAATTCACTCTACCCAACTTTTTTATTTATTCTGCAATGGACTGGTGACATGTCCATTCGCCCTGTGAGTGCTGGGATAGGCTCCAGCAGAACCCTGTGACCCTGAGTTAAGGAATATTCGGGTATAAAAGATGAACAAATGAATGAATTAAATTTGTCAAAATTATTAAGACATTCTTATCCAGAGCCACATACAGTTATCAGACATTTTAAACTAATTGTGCGTTGGAGGTTAAGAACCTTTCATTGGTGGCCCAACAGGGGCAGCATGGTGGTGCCAGGATTAGAACCCATGATATTCTGATCAGTGTTTTATTCACTGAGCTACCATTCATCTATTAACAATTGTATAATGAATAAATATGTGATGGACTGACGACCTGTCCAGGGTGTACACCTGCTTTTGTGCGCTGGAATAGGCTCCAGCAGACCCCTGTGACCCCGAATTAGGGAAAAAGCAGGTACTATGGTACATGTTGTACTATGTATAATCATGTATGTGACACATAAAATTTGAATATGAATTAAAGAAATATCAAAAATATTGATGTGGAAACATTCTGTTATAAACTATCAGCATACATTATTCATTCATCTTCTATACCTGCTTATTCCCGAACTTTTCAGGGTCACAGGGATCCGCTGGAGCCAATCCCAGCGCACATTGGGCAGGAGGCAGGGGGTAGACCATGGACAGTTTTCCAGTCCATCGCAGGGCCACGCACACAACCACACGCACTCACACATTTAGAATCATCAATCAACCTAATCCACATGTTTTTGGACTGTGGGAGAAAACCTAACTACCCGGAGGAAACCCATGCAAACGCAAGGAGAACATACAAACTCCGCAAAAAAAGACCCCATGCCCGGAATTCGAACCACGGACCTTCTTGTTGTGAGTCGCCACCGCGCCGCCCAGCATACATTATAATAAAAAATAAAGCTTTTTTCATTCTTTCATTCATTCATTCATCTTCTATACCCGCTTCTTCCCGAATCCGGGGTTACGGGGGTCTGCTGGAGCCTATCCCAGTGCACATTGGGCGAGAGGCAGGGGTTAC
>JAOTQW010000014.1:3847503-3861335 GCA_026260075.1 Sisor rabdophorus
TATATATATTCTTTTTTTGCTTGATAAGTAAAGCTGCCATTTTGTTTGTTAATGTACTTGATAATGGTTTAATTCCAGTACTTAAAAACTTATCGTAGTGAAATTCTACATTCTTGGTCTAGTTCTGGAATATGACTAAATGCTCTCTCCTCCCCAACGATGAGTCTCTCTCTTACTTACCAACATCAAGAACAATGCCAAACCTTCAAGTCTAGTCATGCAGAAACCAGAAGCAGTTTAATTAAGTGGGGAATGTGTGTTTTTCTTATTGAAAATTTTCAGTTGCCAATATTTTTAATTGTCCAGTTAGTTTATTAACCCGACATGCATTTTTCAATACAGGGCTAAATCAAAGAATGGTGGAAGATCACTTAGAGAGAAATTGGATAAGATTGGACTGAACTTGCCGGCAGGTCGCAGGAAGGCAGCTAATGTCACTCTGCTAACAGCACTTGTAGAAGGTATATTTTCAGAACCTCAGTCAGAAATATAATAAAACAACCACATTTTAATGGGTAACTGAGAATATTTTAACCAATGTTGCCCAAACCAGTTTTGTAATGAGCTTAATGACAGAAACCTGTTACTATTATTTTGCTTTATTACTTCTGAAATGATAAACAAAATTCTTATTAGCTGTCAAGTTTTTTATTATACTTCAAACATGATAAAATAATTCACACCACCTGAAAGGATGTTCCTGTTGACATTTTAAGGTTAGCAAGCAGCTGCCTAAAACCTGAAGAGCAAGAAATGACTCATAAAACCCAGGCCTATAAATTCCAAAGGATCTTCTACACCGGAGCTATTTATCATGCTAGACAATGACAAGTACTGGCATAGCAACCTCAAGCATTCTCTTCTATCATAAATTGCTCACCTGTTTTTTCCACAGTTCCACACTACAAATTAAACTTAAGGGCATGCGCTTACAAAGGCTTTCATTTTATGATACTTTAGATCCAGAGTTACCTTTTGTAAAAGAATATTAAAGCCTTAAGTCAAGGGGATGTTAATTCATGGATCATGTGTATTATTGCCCTGAGCTATATAGAATTTTTTTCTGTATTGGTGTCATTCTCTATGCTAGAAGGAACAGGAACATGACCGGCAGGCTGTTATATAGAGACTTTCTATCTTGAATTGAGACTTGTTATCATGTGTTTGTCAGCCAAAAGCACAATTTGACCCAAAGATGGAGAATATCTGTGTGCTGTTGTTAGAAATAATGACTGTGTGTAGTCTATCAATAAGAGACTCTGTTGGGTGTGTAAAATTGTTTGCTGCCTTTAGCTACATTAAACCCATTGAACACAAGCAATGTGACTCCCCCCTCCTTAGGAGTTAATGGGTCTGACTCTTTTTTTGTCTTTGTAGTGTAATTTGATTTATTAGTGGAACTCTTAGGTTTTTTTTCTAAGTAATGCTGGTTAAAAGAGTTGTATGCATCTGACTCACTATGTGATTAATGTCTGCAGGTGAGGCGGTACACCTGGCCCGAGACTTTGGTTATGTCTGTGAGACAGAGTTTCCTGCTAAAGCGGTGGCTGAATATCTAGGAAGACCCCATGTTGAACGCAATGAGATCAACTCACGCAAAAATATGCTTCTGGCTGCCAAGTGAGTTCCAACTAACGCCATTAGTCAGAGGACAAACAAACTCTTGTTCTTTACTGAACTGTAATTAAAATGTTCTTTGTAATAATTCAGTAAGGCAAACCCTGTGTGGGAGACTTTGGAAACCTAAGTTATTTCTATAAAGTATGTGTGAATATATATATATATATATATATATATATATATTTTAGTTGTTCAATTAAACTGTCAAATCAATTGTCATTATATTTGTAGTTTTATTATTCTTATACATAACATGTTAATATTATTATAATACATCATTTTCTTTGTTAGGCAAATCTGCAAGGAGTTCACAGACCTCCTGACTCAGGATCGTAGTCCTCTTGGCAACTCACGACCAGTTCCTATTTTGGACCCGGGCATCCAAGGCTGCCTGACCCACTTCAGCCTCATCACACATGGGTTTGGCTCACCAGCTATTTGCGCTGCAATGACATCTCTGCAAAACTACCTCAATGAGGCTCTGAAGCAGGTGGACAAAATGTACCTTAATGCAACTGGAGACTCCTCACAAGGCTCCTTAGATGGAGGCAGCAAAGCCATGGACAAGATGGATAAACACAGGAAGTAAGACATCAAGGTTGTGTTGGAACTTTTTTGTGGACCACAGAGCAGCTGGTGCCTCATCAACTTCACCTATGGCTCCACATCATTAATGGCTCAGTGCCCCTTCTTTTTGAGTATTGGTCTCCTCACAAAGGCTCTCCTTATTGCTCTTTCGAGTAGCTGGTGCAGATCATTGTAATCGCTTCCACCAACATCACTAGACACATGCTTGCCTGAAATTATGGTGGGAGCTCTTTATCTCTTTCTCTCTCTCTCTCTCTTTCTCTCTCTCATTTTCCCTTTGCTGTACCAGATACCATTTCAAGAGTTTATTTGTGGATTTTAGATTTTGGGTTTTTTTCATGAAGAGGAAGTCCCAGAGGAAGTTGTTGCCGTCATCTTTTTTGGTGCTGACCCTCTATGCAACATGCAAAGGATATGTGATTGCCTTTCAGAGAATAAGTAGCTTTTTGCTTGACCTAATTTGGATGCAGTGTTATTATATGTCTGTCTGTGGGAGTATTGTTAGCAGGAATGAGTGTTATGTATGCCTTTCTTCTCTTCATAACTAAGAATAGAAATAAAAGTCCCTAAGGGCACAAAAAATGTCAAATGACATTTCTGGCTATATACAAAATGTTTTGTTAGGGCTGTTTTTTAGTTATTAGCTTTATAGCACATGTTTACTGAGTAAGATCCAAATTATTAATACATTTTTCCCAATTAAATACACTGGTAAACTGCTTGATGTTCATCCACATTCAGATGTTTTCTGAAGATCAGTGTCAGACAGACAATTACATGTGTGTTTTGTGTGATACTGTACATGTTTTTCTGTAAATACAGTATGTCATTTTATACATTAAGATAAAAATGACTAGAAAATTCACTTCCACTTATCTTGCCCTAATGTAAATATTTTCTAATTTATGTTATAATTTAATGGGATTTGTAAATACTGGTACAATTCTGGTGTATGGTTTTGCTTTTCTTGAAAGATGTCTTTCTATAAATAGGCTAGTTTTTTTTATTTTACATATAGTTTTTAGGCCTTGGGGATTGTTGTCTTTACATATATGTGTAAAAGAATTTTAAATCTATAGAATACAGAAGAATAAAAGAAAACACTTTATATTTGGTTTTGTTAATTCTTCTTATTTTTGTTGGCAGCTCATTGGTACACTGTAATTCTCATGAACACAATTTATGCTGCTGGGGCATGCTATCTTTTTTTCTTTTTAAACACTAGTAATCCTAAATATCACTGGAAAACTGTTTATGCGAAGATAAGTCAGACAAACTAATGCTAGAAACAGATGGGTTTGATAGATCTTCCCTTAATTTGTTTATCCATCGCCTGTAAACACAGTTTCATATTTTCACCTCACCTTTCCATGCTGTAAATGGGTGTGACGGGAAAAAACGATGAGTAGTAGAGATAAGATCCTGTCTGTACTTTTTTTTTTTCATTAAAAGGCTTAAAGCTTGCCAGAAAAATGATAAGAAATATTTGCTCATTATGCGCTGACACTACCTATCTGTAAGCAAATGAAAAGGGGTGGACATGCAGGGCAGGATTGTGAAATTGCTTGAGAAAAATGGCATACGGGGTGACTTCCAAATTACAAAGCCTTGTAGATAAACAAGATTGTGTCCCACATTTTCACAAATCTGTTATTACAGCTTACTTGTGATTATTACAGATATTCATCATGCGTACTTACATCTTCCTTTTTTTCACACCATGGGTGTGTGTTTTGTGTGTGTGATTCATACAATTAGCAAGTGTGAGCTTCTCCCTCAGAACCTGATGGACCGGCCATGTGGCTTTTGCTGCTGATCTATAGCTGCCTCTAACCGCCTTTGCGTAATTCTTTTCCTGTTAAAGACTGAAAGATGAGCTATGCTAACTTACAGAAGACTATCTTTGATGACTGACTGTCAATGGTTGTGGTATTCATTTCCTCTTTGACCAGAAAGGTGTTGAACGATTTGTTTTGCAACACATAATCACAACTGAGCTCCCTGCTTGTGACTTCTTGTTTGTGTTTGCTAAATTCAGACCCGTTGATTTGTCTGTGTACTATAGTATTTCACATGCATTTAGAATTTCTTCATGATGAGATATATAACTCAGTATATGATCTGTGTTCCTGGAGTAAAAAGTATGTAACTTATATTCTCTGCTTTTAGTCAATATTAGTTTAACAAATTTGCTAATCACTAAGCAACATTTATTAATTCATTTATCTTCTATACCTGCTTATTTCCTAACTCTGGGTCCCATGGGTCTGCTGGAACCTATCCTAGCACACATAGGGCAAGAGGCAGAGTTACAACCTGGATAGCTTGCCAGTCCATCATGGGGCAACACATAGACGTACAACCACACAAACACTTACGTTCACTACTATAGTCAATTTGGAGAATAAAATACACCATAAAAAATATATATAAAATACAGAAAAATACATTTTACTATAATGCTGAATTAGCTGGAGCCCTGTGCTTGTTTCTCTGCAACAGTAACGTATCACTTGACTGAGACAAGCGTCAAGAGTGAGTCATAGACGGATGTAACGGAGATAATCCGCCATTAATGGAGATAAACATCGTTAAGAATCCAATATAATTATAAGTTATTTATTCTTTCTCTGCCAAGCGGAACCAAATGACCCACAGACCGGTACAGGTCCGGGGTTTGGGGGCCGCTGTGTTGGGGCACATTATCCTGCCTAAAGAATTTACTGCTATAAATGAATACTGTTATCGAGAAGGGGTTGTACTTAGGGGTCTGCAATCTGGTAGGTGATACATAAAATTACATCCACATAAATGGCAGGACTCAAGGCTTCCCAGAAAAACATTGCCTCGAGCATTACACTGCCGCTACCTGCATGCCTTCTTTCTATAAAATACTGTGTATTGTAACGCCCTTCTTTTATAACTAGTGATTTGAACCACATTGATTTCCACATTCATTAGTGAGCCATAGGAGCCCATGACAAGTTTACAGGTTGTCCATGTTCATGGACTATTTTAGCTAGCTGTGAATCACTATTTAACAGGAACACTCCATAATACCAGCTGTTTTAAAGCGACCCTCGTTGTCTAGTCATCATGCAAAACATAGTGCCATGTCTCTGCTGTACAAACACATCATGTCAAAATCTTGATAAAAAGACAAGTCACATGTTTTAAATATGCAATACCCTCTCTCCTGTTCTTATGTGCTATAATTATGCATACATAATTACATGTGCATATAATTAATAATTATTATGTCGCCAGTTTTATTTTACAGTGCCAGATCAGCTGTCATGCCTGGTTGGTTTCTGTCTTAATTAAACTTTATCTATTCCTTGTTTCTTTGTGTGTTGCTGTAGACAATTTATATGACTGATTGGTGTAAAAAATTAGCTGTGTGATTTTTTATAGAGGTATAAAGTTATGTACATCCATTTTTTCTGTGCAAAGTGTTTTTTTTTTGATTGCCACATTTCTAAATGGAGACATGCAGTGTGAGCCATTTACAGCCTGGTTTACATTAGGAGTCATTTGCAGTTACACTAATAGGAACAGAAACTCCAAACCGCTGTAACCACTCTGAAATTCCTTTAGATTAAACAGGCTTTATCGTATGTCCATCAGCACATACAAGCTTACAGTGTTTATACAGTTAAAAGTCAATCCAGACTGCTAGTGCTGTGTTCTGACATGAACAAACTACATAGCGTCAGTGTACCTGGATGGAGTCTTGGGGGCAGGGGTGGATTTTGTTGTTGAGTTGCTTTCTGGCCAGCGAACCAGCGGGGGGCCTAGCAGGGGGTGGTTTGTGGGTACAAGGAATCACAATAACGAGAGCATAAAAACAAGCAGGGGGGGGGGGTGAACATGTAAGCCTTGAAGAAAATGTGGAAGGAATTAATTTAAATTACAGACAGTTGAGTGCAATTCTGCCCACTTTAGTTGGGTTGTTTCTGGGAGTTACAGGGAGTGGAAAAGAGATGAGAAGCTGGGTACTGGGAAAGTTGAGGAAGGATATCATGAAGCAGCACCTTGGTTTGTCCACATTTGTTACATTCTTTGAGTATGGGTTGGCCACTCTCTCTCTCCTACTCTCTCTCTCTCTCTCTCTCTCTCTCTCTCACACTCTCTGCTCTCAGCCTAGCCACCCAAACACCCCCCTTAACTTCCTTTACTTGCAAAATCCTGCCAATTAGGCCGACGAAGCCACAAAATCCACACCAATCCTTCTCTTCTCAGGGTAGACAGCAAATGTCTGTTTCTGAGGGCACAGTTTCACTAGTCTCAAAAAGTTCAACATAGAGATGAAATTATTTCTTTACAAACAATAACTGAAGATATCCTTTCCCAAATTAACACAGACTTTCAAATCTTGAGTAGTTACTGTAAAGAACTACTAGAATGCATTAATTAAAAACATCTGAGTTTTGCAAAGAAAAAAAAGGTACAAGCAGCAAAATGTGCTTAACTAAATAATTGCACTGTAGTCTGTAGAAAGCTCTATTATGAAATCCTTTTAGCTTTTAACTATTTAATGAGAAGGTTTCAAAAACCATTAACAAATTACACTGGAGTCAGGGACAATAGCCATTTCATATGGCCACATACTATATGATTTAAAGTGTATTAAAATTATTGTAACTCTTTAAGTAATCTTACATCTCCCAACAATGACTTGGCTTCTCCTTCACTGTCATATGTCTCAATATTTTGAGCAGAAGAAGTCATCCTTACTTGCAAACCTACCACCTGTCCACGTGTCCACTCATCTTCTGGTTAGATACTGACATGGAGTCACTCCCATTCTAAAGAAGCCAACACTGGACCCCTCTGATATCAGCAACTACAGACCTGTATCACTTCTCTCTTTTCTTTTTTAATTACTTGAACATACTGTCTATATATACTGTCTCTATATACTATAACATACTGTTTTTTACTATACTGTATATCATGCTGCCATATCATCCAAACTGTCATTTGTCCTCATCCTTCTGGAGCTTTCAGCTGCATTTGATACAGTCAACCACAAGATCAAGAGCCTTGGCATTTGTGAAACAGCATGGCACTGGTTTGCTGTCTATTGGTATGGCTGTTCATATCAAGTAACATGAAGAAAAATAACATCTGACTGTGCAAACTTTTCACTTGTGTCCCACAATGCTCAGTATTTGTTTGTCTTCTTTTCTTCCCTTACACAGATTCACCTACCACTGTTATGCTAATGACACTCAACTTGTCTTTTTCTTCCCTCTATCAGACACCACAGCTTCTGCCACAATCTCGGTTTGCCTGGCAGACATATCATCATGGATGGCAGCTAACCAACTGAAACTCAACTTTTGCAAAACAGAACTACTTTTTATACCAGCTGATACATCTTCATGCCAAGATCTGTCAATCACCTTAGACAATTCACTGATCTCCCCTTTGACCACTACACATAATCTTGGGGGTCTTATCTACTTAGGCCACTCAGTTGCTTGTGCAGTCTCTTGTAATCTCTTAACTTGACTACTGAAGTTCCTCCCCTGAGTGCAATTCATCATCTGCAGATAATTCAGAATGCAGGGGCACCTGTTGTTTTTAACTTACCTAAGTAGTTAATGCTGTAAATGTAAATGTCATTAAATATAGCTTCTATAATAAGTACACTATTAGCTGGTTTTAGGACTAACATCAATATTTTTATAACATATTTCAGTGTAATAAAAAGATTTTTTATCATTCAGGTGCATGACCTGAATGTTTTTTATCATTCTTATTTATCATAATGAAAAAAACAGCCTTGTAACATGTTATTATATATTCCTAGGAACTGACTTGAAGAAGTTTGTAGTTGTTAAATTAAATAACCAGTTTGTTATTATTTACAGACCCCTTGTCCAGGAATCAAATTGAGGACCTTCTTGTTGTGAGGCGACCGTGCTAACTACTACACTACCGTGCCGCCCGGGTACAGTAGTGAGGAACATATTGATAAAATAGAAAACTTCTGCTTTGGGTTCAGACACAGAATAGTTGGATAAAATCTGTACACAGATTCAGACTATTGGAGCACTAAATCTATACAGGTACAGATAGGAGCATTTAGCTATACCCCAAGTGTCTGTGTACCATATTTTTCTGTGTACCAGGTCCTTTTCCCAGTGGATTATAGAAGGTTTGCAGGATTTTGTCAACAAAATGAGTCATGCCAGACATCTTATGGGTAATGTTTTTCATCATGCATTCTTTTGGCGGTTTTTATATAGTTGACTGTTCGTCCTGAAAGTAAAGTGGTGGACAAAATAAATAATGTAAACAATCTATGCTTATTGTAACAGGTAATGATTATTAAAACAGCTAATACATAATAATAACAAACTAAAATACTTAGTCACGGCTTATTTTTTTTAGTTCTTAAAAAACTTCCATATCTATTCTTATTACTGTCTCTTTACTAGCAGTAATGAGCCAAGACATAGTAGCATATGACATGAGTATACTTTGGGATTGAGGACTAGACTCAATCAAACATTTGATGATTGGATATATGATGCACTGAAATTAAAAGAAGGAGAAGCAAACACTGTGTACAAAGTGTGTTATCTTTTATTTCATTTATTTGAGAAAATTTAAAATAAATATCAAGTCCATGTTCCTAATGGGCTCAGTACATTATCATCCTGCTTTTGTAATTTAGTCATTATATATGACTACTTATCAAATCCCAATTAAACCCCTGGTTACAGGTCTATTTGATGTTTTGTTGCTTGACTCAGCTAAAATTTTATTGAGATCATTAAAGCTAAAACTATATAATCTATTATAGGCTTTAACTAATATTACAGCAGTCAAAAAAATAATATTTCTACATAATATGGTTTAATAGCATATGCGTCATAAAATCATATTTTGTCAAACCATATTATAGAATAGAAAAACCTAAAAAAGTCATAATTTTCCTCCGGGTACTCCAGTTTCCACCCACAGTCCAAAAACATGTGCATTAGGTTGATTGGTGACTCTAAATTGCCTATAGGAATGACTGTGAGTGTGGTTGTGTGTGTGTCCGTGGCCCTGCGATGGACTGGCGACCTGTCCATAGTGTACCCCCTGCCTTTGGCCCTATCACTTTGCCAGACAACGTTAATGATATCACACTGTTGCTAATTCACATGCCACATTTGTTGCTAATTCACACGCCACATGCTAAAGCACTAAAGCATGCTAAAGCAAATCTGCTTCATATTTATACATTCATCTTCCATACCTGCTTATTCCTTAATTCAGGTTTCATGAGGGTGCTCTAAAGGCAGAAAGGGTACACCCTGGACAGGTCGCCTATCCATCACAGGGCCACACATACTAACACACCTATGGGCAATTTAACATCACCTATTAACCAAATGTACTTGCTTTTGGACTGTGGGAGAAAACTGAAGAACCCGAAGTAACTGAGGGCACTGGGAGAAACCCACACAAGCGCAGCATGAACATGCAAACTCAGAAAGACCCTTTGCTCGGAAATCGAACCAGATACTTCTTGCTGTAAGGCGATCTTCTATACCAGTGTATTCCCTAAATCAGGGTCACAGGAGTCTGCGAAAGCCTACCGCAACTCACATAGAGCAAGAGGCAGGTTGCCAGTCCATCGCAGGGCCACATACACTCATATTCACTTCTATGGGCAATTTAGAGCCCCTAATTTACATGTTTTTGGACTGTGGGAAGAAACCGAGGTTCCCAGGTATAAAACCCATGCAAGCACAGGGAGAAGATGCGAACTCCTCGCATAAAGATTGCGTGCCCAGGAATCAAACTTAGGACCTTTCGATTGTGCTAACCGCCCCCCCCTCATGCTAGATATTAAGCCAAAAAAATCCAAAAATGTCATAATCAGCATTTATAACAAATAAAAAAAAAAGATTTTGCAGACTGACACGCTCTACTTTGCACAATAGTGCATATAGCAGCCCTGTCTATGGTACAGCATACTGCATCCTATATAAAAACGAGTCATTTTATAATGAGATTCCCTGCATGCATTACCAGGAAAGAAAGAGAAAAGCTGTAAAAATTTTTCTAAAGGATTCCAAGCTGTTAAAGGATGAGCATGCACAAGTGATAATATGTACATTGTATTCTTTAAGAAGTATTTGTTTTATGACTTAACAAATATTGAAAAATTTCTATAAGAGCCCTCATGATTTAGCATTGACAGAAAAAAGAGAATAAAGAAAGAGAGAGACAAAAAGAGTGTCAAGAGATGCCTGAAGGTAGGGACCAGCATTTACGGTTTAGCTAAAGGTAAAAGTCATTACATGGCCTCATGTCACTAAAAAGCTTCTCTACATGGCTCAAGGGCTGTTAATCTAAATTTACAGCAAACTTAGATTATATAGTCACCATAGCACATTTTACTATTTTACTTACACTAAAAAAATAAACCCATGATAAAGTCTTTTCCTGTTTTAGTTGAGCAGCAAATCACTAAGAAAAAAATGCCATTGGCGTTTAACTCACATTCTCACCTTTAGTGTTTTGCAAGATTACGCATTCATCAAAGGCTTACTAAAAGTAGCAGCTGCATGAGACCCTCTGAGCTAGTTCAATAAAATGAAACAAACAAACTACACAGCAGCATAAGATGCAGTCTAGTGTAGCAATCATGTCATGTCTGCAAACTTGAATGGGGTTCCTCAGACAATAAGTGTTTCCAGTCTAGAGTGAATCACAGCCCAACCACACTCATTTCCTGCATGTGTTTATCTAGAAAAAAAGATAGAGATGCAGGCTGCCCAGACTTGTTTGTAACATGCAATATGGAGGGAACACAAGCCGAAAGGAGAAATTTATTCACCTTAAGCATGTTTGTTTTTGTAGACGTACGTAAATGATTTGATTCTACTTTCAAACGAAAAATTATTGTCCTACAGAGATTAGAGTGTGAATGCCAAATATGACATACAGCTGTATGACCATAGGAACTTAGTCAATAATTGCTTGACTTGATATCATTTATTCATCTTCTAGGTAAGGGTACACCCTGGACAGGTCACCAGTCCATCGCAGCACCTTATGTACATGTTTTTGGACCGTGGAAAAAAACAGTCCCTGGAGAAACCTACACAAGCGCAAAGAGAACAGGCGAACTCCGCACAGAAAGACCCCTCTTTGAGTACTCTGGTTTCTTTTCACAGTCCAGAAACATGTACATTAGGTTGAGTGTGTGTGGTTCTTCATATATGTGTGGCCCTGCAATAAACTGTTGATCTCTTCAGGTTGTACCCCTGCCTTTCACACTATGTGCGTGGGGATAGGCAGACCCCGTGACCCCGATTTAGGGAATGCAGAGGTATAGAAATTGAATGAATGAATGATTCACAGTTCACAATTCACAATAGAGCCTGGCTAGCTTCCAGTGTGAAGACATAAGACGTAAGATGTACCCCTGCCCCTTCACCCCATGTGAATTGGAATAGGCTCCAGCAGACTGCAATTACCAGAGGTTAGGGAATAAGCGGGTATAGAAAATGAATAAATGAAAAAAGATAAATGTAAGTTGCTCGTGTATAGGTGTGTTGATCAGATGTATAATATCCAGGATGTTAAGAATAGGACAAGACTAGTAGTTGATTAATTAAAAAATGAATAGCAATAAATAATAGGGTAGGTGGTTAAATTGATAAGAAAAAATAATAATAATAGGGTAGATTAAGCTTCATTGGTTTGATTACAAGCAACAATAGGTCATCATTGCTGGGCCACTGAGCAAGTATCTTCTTAGTCCAACTTCTTAGTTTCTTTGAATAAATGAAATAATATAATAATATAGCGCCATATAGCAAAGAAAATCTGTTTACAAAATCACATTAAAAGAACCAATAATAAACATTTACATAAATACACAATTAGATTGATATCTGTAAATTAATAGTAAGAAACTTTATCGGTTACAAGATGAAGAAAAAACATTGGAAGTAAACCAGGCTCAGTTGTGGGGGGGTTCGGTCAGTTCTCCTCTGAAAGAAGTCATCCTACCTTATTGACTAACAAAGAAAGCATCTTTAATCTACTTTTAAACTGTGTCTGCTTCCCGAACAGTGCAGAGTTTGAGTGCTAGATAAGAAAATAATCTACCATTGATTTTTGTTATTCTAAGTATTACCAGATTGCCAGAGTTTTGAGAGCGTAACAGATGTAAAGGACTATAGTAGGATAAGAGCTCACTCGGGTATTGAGGTGCTAAACCATTCAGGGCTTTATACGGAATTAACAGGATTTATCAAGTTTATTTATTAGCCGTGCAGAACAACCACCCAATAAAGTGTTGCAGCAATCTTGTCTTGAAGCCATAAATGCATAGAATAAAATTTGACATCAAGGGCTTAGTTTGTGATATAGAAATATTAATCTATTTTTTTAAAGAAAAAATTTAATTATACAAATGCTAGAAATGTGGCTCATAAAGGAAAGACTTACAAAAGCACACCCAAATTCCTTACTAATGCTAAAGGGTTGACAGATCGATTGTTAAATAATAATCTGGATTGCATGCAAAGTTTTTGGTCCGATAATTAATAGCTGTCCATAATTAATCCAGTTTTTTATATCAGCTATACATTCATTCATTCTTTCAACTTCTATACCCACTTATTCCCAAACTTTTCAGGGTCACGTGGGTCTGCTGGAGCCTATCCCAGCGCACATAGGGCGAGAGGCAGGGGTATACCCTGGACAGGACCCCAATCCATTGGCCACACACACTCACATTCACTCCTATGAGCAATTTCAAATCACCAATCAAACTAATGCACATGTTTTTGGACTGTTAAAGGAAACCGGGGTACCCCGGAGGAAACCCACGCAAGCACCCCTGCAAACTCCTCACAGAAAGACCGTCTTGTTGCGAGGTGACCATGCTAATCACTATGCCACCGCACCACCCTCAGCTATAGATCGTTTTTTCAAATTTGTGAGCTTAATTCACCTAAAGAGAAAAACATCTGAGCATTGCATTGAAATCTAATACCATGTTTCCGAATTATATCTCCTATTGGTAGCATGTAAAGGGTGAAAAGTAATAGCCCTAGAACTAAGCCTTGGGGGACTCCATACTTTACTTGTGTGCAATGATTATACCTCTTAATTTAATGCTACAAATTGATGGTGGTCAGATAAGTATGATTTAAACCTCACTAATGCACATCCACTGATGCCAACAAAGTTTTCTAATCTATTCAAAAGAATGTTGTGGTTGACATTGTCAAAGGCAGCACTGAGGTCTAATAGCACTAACAGGGAGAGACAACCATTATCAGCTGATAGCAGCAGGTCATTGGTAACTTTAATTATAACAGTCAGGTCCTTTAACTCCGATAGAGATCAGAATTTCTAGAAATACTGATCCCAAAACATTTTTTTATTATTATCATCATGGGTATTGAAATTAAACGATTAATATGTTATCCGCAGCCAGCATTATTTCTGATAGAATTCACCAAATTCGTTAATATAGTCTTTCTCCTGTCCTGGTGGCCTGGTGGTCCTGGGTATACAGTATTCAGCACATGGGGATTTGTTTCATTTCATTTCATCTTCTTTACCCGCTTATTCCCAAATCCGGGGTCACGGGG
>JAOTQW010000014.1:3889304-3903789 GCA_026260075.1 Sisor rabdophorus
AGACCCCCGTGACCCCGGATTCGGGAATAAGCGGGTAAAGAAGATGAAATGAAATCTTGATATGGTTATTGTATTTACAATTTTAGCCCACACACAGTTGTGGGCTAACTATCCACCCACACACCCAGTCATTATACATACATCTATCTATGATGTCAATTGTTTAAAACACTCGACAGGAACTGCTGTCTTGTGTCACATCAGTTTATTCTGATGTATGATGTATGCTCAGTGTATTCCTGCTTTCATCTGTGAAGAGCACAGATTGCTAGTGTCATATGTGGTGTTCTGTAAGTACAACCCCCACCTGTGAACGTTAGACCCCATACCACAATCATAGAGTCTGTTTCTGATTAGAGTCTCTTTACACAGACACATGCACATTTGTGGCATGCAGGAGGTCATTTTGCACGGCTCAGGCAGTGCTTCTCCTGTTCTTCCTGCACAAAGGTATATGTAGTGGTCCTGCTGCTTGGTTGTTGCCCTCCTACTGCCTCCTCCATGTCTTCTGATGTACTGTCCTGTCTCCTGGTAGTGCCTACAGACACGGCAAACCTTCTTGCCACAGCTTTCATCGATGTGCCTATCTGGATGAGCTGCACTACCTGAGCCACTTGTGTTGGTTATAGAATGCGTCTCATTTGACCACTAGAGTGAAAGCACTGCCAGCATTCAAACAAGACCAAAATATCAGCCAGAAACATAGTAACTAAGAAGTGGTCTGTAGTCACCACCTGCAGAAACACTCTTTTATTGGGGGTGTCTTGCTGATTGCCTATAATTTCCACCTGTTATCTTTTCCATTTGCACATCGGCATGTGGAATTCATTTTCAAAGGAAGTGTTGCTTCCTAATTGGTCAGTTTGATTTCACAAAATTGTGATTGACTTGGAGTTACATTCTGTTGTTTAAGTGTTCCCTTTATTTTTTTAACAGTGTATATAATATAGTCTTCTATATACAATAATTTAAGAGATTTAGTCGATTTTTTAAAGATTAAGTAATTTTGTTTACAGTAAAACTGTTAAAAGTTATGGCAAGAAAATATCATAGATAACATAAAAATGTTTTATATCCAATACTTGTCCATGTTCCTTACATAATAACCTTTTTGTGAGATTTTAATATTCATGTAAAGTATGTTCAACACTATGAACTTAATCACATGGCTTGTCTTAAGCTTTTTTCGATACATACAAATGCATTACTGGCTGTTTCGAAGAAAAAAGAACAATGCATGAAATTTCCAGAAGCTTCTGCATAAATCACTACAATAAAAAAAATCCTCAAAGGAGAAGCTTTGGCATTTTTCATAGTTCCTCTGCAAAAGAAGTGAAGCATGAAGTCCAAAGCTGTCAGCAAACACAACTGAAGCATACTGTGTGGTGAAGAGTGTCATTGTGATTAAATAGACATTTTCAGATTGTTAGTTAACCTCCTTATGCCATTATTCTGAAAAAAAAAATGTCCACAGAAATACATTTGATAATTAAATAGCAGAAGGGAAAAAACTCTCAAATTGTGTATATGTAATGTTAACATAAATATGTCTATAACATTAACCATATTAAAACATCTACCTTTAAGTTGTGCAGAACAGATCCATCCTGGAGATCCACCAGCCTACTTTGAGACCAACAATTATGTTGGTTGGGAAAGTCTGGGATGCTATTGATTTTCCAGTTCATCCTTAAACTGTTCAATGGGATTTAAAAAATATTTACTGTAGCCTGATAGACAACCAATGCCTATCAAATACATGAATGTAAATAGAGCAACATTACTTCAATTCATTATGTCTCTTTGAGACTACAGGACTATTTGTTACTGTTAAATGCTTTGTGCTTTATAAATTGTATACTTATGTCCAGTTTTGGTTAAAAATGTAATTTAATAAGCTATATTTATTTTGCCTATACTGAAACAGAATGGGCTCATTGTTTTGATGGTTGGCATTTTCCATGTCTTTTGCTATTTGGCATTTGATATTCCTACCCTCACCTGTAGACTTGGGTTTTACATACTTTGTATGTTAGGGAATAGCAAGACAAGGCAGTCTCATAAGAGCTGGTCATCCAAAAGTAAGCTGGTCATCCACAAGCTCAGAATCTGAACCTACATTCTAAGTGCATTCAGCCTATTTGTTTCTTCTTTAGTTTTTTTCTAGTGGTGAAGAGAACTGAGTGTTCTGTTTAGTTGATTGAGCTTCCTTTTATTACACTACCCTACTGCGCCACACTCCTTTGTTATTTAAACAATGCTAATGAACAAGTAATTTCTTTCACTGAGGAAATTTAAAGGTATTTGGCTACAAAAG
Source organism: Sisor rabdophorus (assembly GCA_026260075.1). Classification (NCBI taxonomy): domain Eukaryota; kingdom Metazoa; phylum Chordata; class Actinopteri; order Siluriformes; family Sisoridae; genus Sisor; species Sisor rabdophorus. The sequence goes on from JAOTQW010000014.1 coordinate 3,891,622, forward strand.
CACAAAAGGTTGGGCACTGATGACTAGCAAAGAGGTCTAGTGTGAATAATACCTACAAATACAGTGCCTTCAAAAAAATTTTAAATTTTGTCACCTCAAATTACCATAATTGAAATGTTTTTATTTATATTTTATGTAATAGACCTACTCAAAATAGCAAATAATTGGAATGTAAAATGAAATGACTTTATTTGTAAGCAATACAAATCTGAAAATTTTGGCAACATTTATATTTAATCCCCTGAATCAATACCTTGTAGAGCCACCTTTTGCTCCCATTACAGCTGCAAATCTTTGTGGGGTATGCCTCCACCAGCTTTGCACATCTAGCCACCACCATGTTTCACACTGAAGATAGTCTGTTTAGGTTAAGTATTACTTTTCCACCACACACAGCACTTTGCATTTAGGCAAAAAAGTTCATCTTCGGTCTCAACTGATGAGAGCACCTTCTTCTAGGTGTGTGCTGTGTCCCGTAAATAGCTTGTGGCAAAATGGAGATGGCAATAGCTTTCTTTTTGGAACTTTTTAGAACTCTTAACAATTATGTGATCCTTTGTCTTGGTTTATTTATTCTTCTAAACCCGCTTATTTCCGAATCCGGGGTCACGGGGGTCTTATCCCAGATAGGGCGCATAGGGCGAGAGGCAGGGTGTACAGGACAGGTCGCCAATGCATCGCAGGGCCACACGCACACACGCACATAACCACACACACTCACATGCACTCCTAATGGCATTTTAGCATCACCAATCAACCTAATGCAAATACATTTGGACTGTGGGAGCAAACTGGAGTACCTGGAGAAAACCCATGCAAGCGCAAGGAGAACATGCAAACTTTGCACAGAAAGACCCCGTGCTCGGGATTCGAACCCAGGACCTTCTTGTTGTAAGGCAACCGTGCTTACCACTACGCAACCGCGCCGCCCGTCTTGGTTTATAAATAGAATAAAATTGCATAAAAAAATAAAATACATTTTTATCTTTGTGGTTGTATGATGACAAAATGTAAAAAACTTCAATAGGTATAAATACTCTTTCAATGCACTTTATCTCACATGCTACATTAACCTACTTAGATTAGTACCTGAGCCAGTTTACAAGTGGCTATTCTACTTGATAAATTAATAAATCCAAAATAAAGAAATCTAATAAGCAACATGGCACTAAACTGTGCATCATCAATTATGCTGATGATGCTTTTCAAAATACATATGAAACTGCTTATTATTGTTATGATTTATTGCCACTGTTTACATCATTATAATTTAGAATTCATTATTTACCACCATGATCAGTCAGCATGACATAGCAAACACAGCTGGCTCATTACATTATTAAATTTTATAAACGAGTTTTAGGATATATTGACTAATATAAAAGATATAAACATCTGATCTGAAGTGATTTGTAAGATTCATTCATACATCTTCTAAACGGGTTATTTCTTATGTGTGGTTATGTATGGACATCAGTCAAACTCCTTAGTGTAATATGCAAGCATGCAAAGTGAACCTAATATAATTAATAATCCATTACTAAATACCCCACAGTCTTCCTAATTTTCTACTTTCTACTGAAATACAATATGGGACCTAGAAGATATTTAAGTTTCAATACATTTTCAATCACTCCGCACAGAAAGACCCCGAGCCCGGGATTCGAACCCAGGACCTTCTTGTTGTGAGACGACTGTGATAACCACTACGCCACCGCGCCACCCAGTTCTCATATTGCTTTTTTCTATTTTTCATTGAGCTGTACTTTATATTTATTTATGCTCACAACAATGGCTTTGTGTCACAGTCATGCTTTCCTATTCACAATCCTCTAAGTTCTGATTACATGCATCATAGGCTTGTTACCCTACCCATTTAAGCAGCTCATTCACCAACAAGAAATCTTTTCATTTAATTGAAAACAAGCCTAAAGGTTAACTAAGTGTTCTTCTCCAAGTGGTTAGGGAATTGACACTATACAAGCACCTATCAACTGAAGACTTTCTTACTTAAATCTGAGGAGGAACTAAACTCTTTATTTGTAAATATACTTAAAATATTTTATAATTCACACAGCTTTCATTACTCTTTACTTTTTATAAAAAAATATTTTGCTTTCTGTTCATCTTTTTAATCCAATTAACAATACTGCAAAATTTATCTTTGCAGACCATTAAAATGGTTAAATAATGGTTGGTAAACTGTACCTCTTTATCACAGAAATGTTGTCTTAATTTAGAATTTGAAAGGTCTTCTATGTCCCATATTGTATTCTAGGAGAACTGTTAAACACACATAAATTTGATTTTTTTTAAAGCCATGGATTATCTTAAATCTAAGCACCAGCTATGTTAAAGCTGTTAAAACATCACCCCAATCATTAACTTGCATGTTTGAACAGGTAAGGAAAGTAGGATTTTAATAAGTCCATAACTAATTAATAAACATATGTAAGTTATGCTTAGCTAAATTATGAAAATGTTGATAATGTCTAGGCAGCGCGGTGGCGTAGTGGTTAGCACGTTCGCCTTACGACAAGAAGGTCCTCGGTTCGAATCCCGGGCACAGGGTCTTTTCACAAGCATGTTCTCCCCGAGCTTGTGTAGGTTTCCTCTTGTTTCCTCCCACTTAGGTACATAACGTACATTAGGTTGATTGGTAATTCTAAATTGTCAGGAGTGAATGTGAGTGCAATAGACTGGAGACCTGTCCAGGGTGTACCCTCTGCCTTTCGCCCTATGTGCGCTGGGATAAGCGGGTATAGAAGATGAATAAATAAATGAATAATAATGTCTACTTGTCTAATTAATTTGTTTCTTTAATGCAAATTTTGGCACAATCAAGGCTTGCTACTTACTGTAGTTTGTGATGCAACCTAAACCAATTTATATATCAAACAAATATAAAATTTGAAGGCTTCAATGTTGCTTAGAAAAGGATTTATTTAAGGCTGTCTAAGGACAAAGTTTATATTGACCCCTGTGATTTCTCAGTTTACTGCAAATTGGATTTTTACATCATGATTATTGGAGGAAATGCAGTCATCAATGCATAGATGCCATTCAGAGTTCAAAAGGACAGTGCTTTGATGTTTTAAGGCTCTGACAGGTAACAATTCATGTAGAGAATAAATATCCATTTATTATTTAAGTTTATTTATTATAAATAATACCTGTTTGAAAAGACTTGAGGTAAGAGTTATGAGGGTTTTTTTCAGCAATCACACACTCATGTCTTTTCACACTGACAGTGGCTTCATAACTAAGGTATATTTCTGTCTTAAATTTAGTGTAGATGAAATAGGATTCAACTGAATTACAGTTCTAAAAGATTACCTTTATTATGCATTCTTTTTGTGCTGTAATATAGCAATTTTATTTTTTTCGACTAAAATAAATTGGTAATACAGAGTAAGCACCAGCCCTTCTCTTATGCCAACAATATACTGTAGTCTTTTATTTGTTATTGCATTACACATTTTCTAATTGCTCGGATTGTTTTCTGAAAAAGTGTTTTTTTTTAATTTAAAAAACGAAAAATTATGCTAAAGCCAAAGTATGATTATCAAATCAAACAATTATGTCAAAGCAGCTTAAATGGCAGTCAAAACCTGGTAATCTGTTTGCTTACCAATACTTATAGACCAAAGTATGACACAATATATTGTAAAATGCGGTCTGTGTCTCTAAAAAAGTTTTATTTATTAATTAAAACTGTACATATTGTCCATACACTGATACTGGATATGCTTAGCATAGCCAGATATTGGCTATGAGTAATAAAACCCTCCAACATATGTATGAGTGTGTAAGTCCTGAATATCTCAGTGGACATGGGGAAATCAATTCAACTTAGTTTTTACAAAAATGTTCATATACAGCTTGTCTGTTGTGTATTACAAATAAACTTTTGCACTGCTAAATACTACTGATGTAATTCAACCAAGATAAATGGAAAGAGGATTTAAAGCTATTTTTTTAGCAGAGTTATTAAGAATTTAGTAACTTAATTTAGTAATAACAAAACATACAGTCTTGTAAACAAGTTAGAATATAAATACAGTTATAAATCTAAAATTAACAAGGTTGCAAAATAAACACTAATCAAAATGCTTATTAAAAATTAGGAGTATCTGACTCTTCTGTCTCTTGTGGTTTTATGTTCCTTAATTAGCACTAAAATACAGCTTAAAAATAATAATAATACACACAACAATTGTCTGACTGTCCATAATTTGTTATTTTATATAAAGTAACAAAATACATAAAATGAACAATAGGACACAAAAAACTTACGGAATATTTCACATTACTACATCCTTTCTCAGCACAGGCCTTTAATTTAAAAAAAAGATTTTGGAAAATATTTTTTAAAACAATTTGGCCCAGATCTATCATTTAAACGCACCCCTATGTCAATGTCTGTCTCAGGGACAATGTCTGTATCATCCGTTGTCTGTATCATCCAACTTCTTTAAGTCCAGTTCTGCTTTATTTCAACCCAAAGTAAAGAATTTATAAATAACTAAAAACAATAAATACATAAATAGTTTTTTTTATAAATACACATGTGGGAATAATATGTCTTGGCATAGGAAAATGACCTTCCCGGTTCTGCTGTAGACATTTCCCTCAGCAAAAGTGAAAAAGAAACACACACTCCAGATAAAAAAAGGGTTTAGCGCTGTGCATAGAGCTCAGATTAGCTCTTCATTAACACTTTGCTATGTTTCTTGAGTTAAGTCTAATTCCTTACTTAAAACTCAAAAGCCTCTTTATTCTCAAATGATGGAGGAGAGCAGTACTTGAATGAGTATAAGCTGTTCCTTGACTAAGCAGTGACTTTGGACCAGCAATTTGGCACAGAAGGCATAGAATGGCAGGCAGTGTGCTAGGACCTATCCTCCTCAGGTTGTGCTGGGGCATAGTATCCGGCCAGCTGCCTAAAGCGAGGCCCCCAGTCCCTGAGGTAGACAAAGTCCTGCTCTGAGCTGGTGGACAGAGTGTGGATGGAGCTTAGTGAGAGTGCTGGTGAGCCGCTGCCCTCTAGGGCGTATGTCTGAAATGAGTCATATGGAGGAACTGATGGGTCTGAGTCTGCCTGCTCAACCTTCTTCTGGATGTAGCCTTTAAACAGTGAGAAATCAGCTACCTCTCTCTTACAGTTCACATGATTTTGGATGCACTTGGGAAGTGAGTCAGCACTCTTGGCCTCAGGGAAGTCATAGTGGTTGCGCAATGCACTCATGTCATAGGCCTGGGTGTCCTGCTCGCCTCCACCCTCATCGTTATACTTAATGATGTTGTCACGCATGTCTTCCTCTTCTTCACATATGCGCTTACCCTTTCTGTGGCGTTTAATAGTTACGATCAGCAGCACAATGACTGTTGGAGGGAGAGTGGGACATGAAACAGATAAGAAAAAGGTAGCATAAGAGTGTTACTCAGCTGAGATAGAAACATTTAAAAGTAAAGCTGAATTTAAACATAAATTAAAAAGAAATCCATATTCCAGGCAAAAATGATTTCATATCAAGCATATAAAGTTTGAAAACACTTAAAATATAATGTGTTGCTAAATTTTTTTCATATGAATAGTTTAATATATAAAGCTGGAAATATCGTTTAGAAATAACATATTTGTATAACATATTAGTTTTTCATATTGATTATAAGATTAAAAATAATATTTTATTGTTTACCAACTGGTCAAAAGCCAGAATTCCGCTTAATAATATCCATACCAAAATTAATCAAATTAAATAAGGTCCTATGAGATCTTTTATTTGACAGATTTTTCTTTTAAAGAAATATAATTTATTATTTTTTTGAGAATTTAAAAAAATTAGAGCACAAGTGTAAAATTAACTAAAGCTAAAAAGTGGCATCTGTGCAGCCCTGTGTCTATTAATTGAAGCTGAATTGAGTTACTAAATCTAATACATTAAAAAAAAAGACATCTCAGATTTGTATCTCAGCAAATGTTTTAAGGAAACTTCAGAGGCAATATGCCATAGATATTCTTTTGAGAAAGCAAATTAACAAACCATTTGTGCAACTGGTTCTGTACAATTTGTTCTATAAAGTTTAAATTTAGTGTCATGCACAGGGGGAGAGCACAGTGAGGGGATTAATAAACGGCTTCAGACACCAGTGTGAAGATTGGAAAGTGAGGGTCAGAATTCTGGAGTCATTGTGGGTAACACTGTGTGCAAGAACAGCAAGTGTGCTCTGTGTTCCCATCACCCTTAGCTGACCTCTCACATAAATCATATTCTCTGTGAGCAAGTTTTCATTTTTTGTATAAAAGTTATCTCGACCTTACCAGCGTTGTGTAAAACCTTTGGACCCAAAGTCTGTGGAATAAAACTGGTTATGAATAAAACAGGTTTACTACAATGTAATCTATATAAAATTTTCTTAACAGTCATCAGGCAGAGGTAATGGTGAATTGCATGTTCACTTTTAATATAATGAGTATAAGTATGGAATTTACCTTTATTTATTAAACAATAATTTGTAACTTTAGACAAATCATATTTCAGTATGTATTTGTGTGGTAGCCTGGCAAAATAAATATTTTAATTTTAATAATATTGCAATAATTAAATTAGTTTTAGACACAATAACAAACTTTATTAGATACAAGCCTAACCATTTTTGACAAGATGAGAGAGACTGGTGGACTTGCGGCATATAATACAATTGATTAAGGTTTAAATATTCTCTTATGCTATTATAAATCTATGACTCTTTTGATTTTAATTGAAAAAAAATATTTGATATACTGATATTTTCAACAAGATTTTACACTTAATAAATAACCAACATAAGTGTAATAACTGCACCACTTGCTGTGAGGGGTGGGGAAGTGTGGAGAAGTAGTGGCTCAATGGTTAAGGTGTTGGAATCATACCTGGAATATCTGGGTTTGATTCCCAGCACCACAAAATTACCACTGTGGGGTCCCTGAGCAAGACCCCTAACCCCAATAACCCCAATTGCTCAGTTGTATGAAAGAGATAAAAGTAAGTTGCCATGGATAAGGCATCTGCCAAAAGCTTTAAATGTAATCCTCTTTGGTGTTATAACTTATTTTCTGTTACAATTTGTGCAAAAGAAATGTTATTTTAATTTAAAAACATGGGTTTTATGTATGTATTGACAAATACAAATGTTGACATTTAAGATTTTACCTTGCTGTCCGAGAGACTAATTTGTCTACTGAGGTTTTAACAGAATTTAATCAAATGAACAATTCTTTTTTGTCCTTGGGTTAGGGTTTTATAAAAAGTTCTCTTTTTCAAAGATGAGCAAATGCACCTTTTTTCAAGGAACTTATTACAAACTTATTATTGGACTGTGTTAGATTTAATGAGAGATGTGTCCTTACAAAAGTATTACAAAATAACTTTTACTACAAAGTGCTGTCACAAAAACAGCTCAAAAGGTAAAAGGCGAATTAGTAAAACTTTTCTAGATGAACAATTTATTTCAAAAGTAACACTTGCATGAAAATTACCAGACAAACTAAGCCATGAAACAACGTATACATACAGTGGTGTGAAAAGAGTGTTGGCCCCTCCCTGATTTCCTATCTTTTTGCATGTGTGTCACACTTTAATTTTTCACATTATAAACTAATTTTAATATTAGTCAAAAATACACAGTTTTTAAATTGTTTAAATTTAAAAGTTTTTTTATTATTAAGGAAAAACTAAATCCAAAACTACATGGCCCTGTGTGAAAAAGTGTTTGCCCCCTGTTAAAACATAATTTAACTTTGATTTATTACAAAGTTAAATTAGAGTTTAATTTCTCTAGCCACACTCAAGTCTAATTACTGCCACACCTGTTTGCAATCAAGAAATCACGCAAATAGGACCTGTCTGACAAAAGCTAGACATCAAGCTGAGATCCAAAGAAATTCAGAGACAAATGAAAAATAAAGTACTTAAGTTCTATCAGTGTGGAAAAGGTTATAAAGCAATTTCTAAAGCTTTGGGAGAACCATTATCCACAAATGGCAAAAACATGGAACAGTGGAGAACCTTCCCAGAAGCGGCCGGCCGACCAAAATTACCCAAGAGCGCAGCGGTGACTCATCCAAGAGGTCACAAAAGACCCCACAACAACATCCAAAGAATTGCAGGCCTCAATTGCCTCAGTTAAGGTTAATGTTCATGACTCCACCATAAGAAAGTAACTGGGCAAAAAGACGAAAACCGCTGCTGAGCAAAAAGAACATAAAGGCTAATCTCAGTTTTACCAGAAAACATCCTGATAATCCTCAGAACTTTTGGGAAAATACTCAATGGACTGACGAGACAAAAGTTGAACTTTTTAAAAGGTGTGTGTCGCATTACATCTGGTGTCAAAGTAACACCACATTTCAGAAAAGAACATCATACCAACAGTAAAATATGGTGGTGGTATTGTGATGGTCTGGGGCTGTTTTGCTGCTTCAGGACCTGGAGGACTTGTTGTGATAAATGTAAACATGAATGCTGTCTACCAAAAAATTCCTGAAGGAGAAAGTCCGGCCATTTGTTCGTGACCTCAAGCTGAAGCGAACTTGGGTTCTGCAGCAGGACAATGATCCAATCCAAAACAACAGCAGTCCACCTTTGAATGGCTGAAGAAAAACAAAATAAAGACTTTGGCGTGGCCCAGTCATAGTCCTGACCTGAATTCTATTGAGATGCTGAGGTGGTTCATGCTCGGAAACTCATTGCAAGTTATCGCAAACGCTTGATTGCAGTAGTTGCTGCCAAGGGTAGCCCAACCAGTTTTTAGATTAAGGGGCAAACACTTTCACACAGGGCCATGTAGTTTGAGATTTAAAAACTGTGTTTTGTGTTTACTCATGTTATCTTTGATTAGTATTTTAATTAGTTTGATTATCTGAAACATTGAAGTGTGACAAACATGCAAAAAGACTCGAAATAAGGAAGGTGGCCAACACTTTTTCACACCATTTTGTATATTGATACTTGTTAAGCTTCTCACCCTTGAGGATGCTCAAATTAAAAATCTATCTTTCATAATCTTGTGAAAAGAATGAAAATGTTCAAAATATTAATCTAAGGTAGATTTTACAATTATTGAAAATAATTGTAAAATCAAGTCATAATTGAAAAGAAAAACAACTGAAAAGGATCATTTAATCTACTAATGAGAATGAATGAAACATGCTGAAAGCTGAAACAAAATCTAAATAAATTAATGAGCCCTTCATTATTTTTTATCATCGCAATTAGTTCCTAAATTTATAATTAGAAAACTCCTTATTCCTGTCAATCAGTATTTAATAAATTTTACTGCATCTTTCTAAGATACATATTATGTGAACAATTGAAAGCTCAGGGAACGTAGAGAGTCAAATCAATTCATTATGCTAACATTTTCATTTAGGTGAAATAGTGATACGGAATATCTTCTAAAGAAAGCACTTGCCTGAATGTGTCAGTATACATCATATCAAAGATCATTTTAACAGGAAAAAAAAAATATATATATATATTTATATATTATAAAATAATTAATTAAATGTATCTTGTCTGAAAGCTCATGTCAGATCAAAGGTCATTTATAAGCCAAGAGTGCAAATTTGATAAGACTGTGGATGTTGATGTTACTGTCTTATATGAGAAAACTGTCAAGGGAACGATTACTAGGTTTTTATCTAGCCATGTGCAGGGAATTCTTTGAGATAAAAGCCCTTTAAAAAATATGGCTATTAAGGTCAGAAATATAGTGCAAAATATAATTAAATTCTCCTTGAACATTACCCATACATTTCAATGAATATAATAAACATTTAAAATGTCTTTGCTATCTATCTTTTATGCATTTATTAATTATAGTTTAAATTATACTCCTCTTTTAGTGCTTAAATTCATATTCAGATATGATATTTAATGATGTGTATACTTAACAGCTAGGTCACTACGTGTTTTTTATTGTTGTATCTGCTAAGTTTCCTAAAGTTTTTGTTTTTCTTTTTATTCATTCATTCATTCATTCATTTTTCATCTTCTATACCCGATTATTCCCGAACTCAGGGTCACGGGGTGTCCAAAGTACAAAGGGTGAGAGGCAGGGGTACACCCTGGACAGGTCGCCAATCCATTGCAGGGCCACACACACAACCACAGGCACTCACACGAGCAATTTAGAATCACCAATCAACACACATTTTTATTGGCTGTGGGGGAACCCGGAGGAAACCCACGCAAGCACGGGAGAATATGCAAACTCCGCACAGAAACATCTTGTGCCCGGGATGCGAACCCATGTTGTGAGGCGACCGTGCTAACCACTACACCACCGTGCCGCCCTTTCTTTTTCTTATTTTTTCTTATTGTATTTAGAAAAACAAAAGCACAAAATCCTGTAACAGCTCCTGAAATGCCAGTTTGTCATACTTCTGACTTAGTAGACTCAGGAATTATACAAAGTTGAAACAAAAGTAGCAGTTAGGACACATAAACATCATGTCGATATGTGTTTAAAATTTTTTTTTAATTGTTAAGTTTAGACACAGTCTGAAGTCTGAAGTACAATTATTCTCACATTATCTTCGGTCGAAAATGTCTTTGTTTCTTTAGTAAAGTAGAAAGGTAATACTACAACATACCAAGACATTTAGGACAAATGTGTGCTTTTAATTTAGCCGAGGGCCACAAACATTAGGCTTTATAGTGACAATTATCAATATTTTTTTCAGGTGTCTACTTTTGACTTTTTGATAATTCACCGCAACAAACCATCTGACTCCACCAAACCCTATCCGCCTTATTTATCACATCCTTATACCTAATTTTAGGTTAGCCTTATAGTCATCTGTCCTGCAGCTCCATTTCTAACACCCTCTTACCAATATCTCTATGAATATGTCTCTCTGAATTTGTCTCTGAGAATCTTAAGCTCTGCTACCTGCAACTCTAGACACTTACTGTCTGCAACAACACAGAGACTTTCTACATGCACAATGGGACACTTTTGGAAAAACAAAAGTTTGATGGTCATCTGTTGCAACTGTGTTATCTAATTAATCATTTCCTTTTTAGCTCTTGTTATCAGCTGTTCCCTTCTAATTTCTTTTTGTTCCCACATTTTATACATATGTGTTTTAAAAATAATTGTTTGGCTTTGTGTATGAGTTATACACATAGATGGATAGGGCTGAGTGTGAAAGTAAATTACAGGTTAAAGTGCTAGGCGATGCTGATATCTGTGTTGGTAATGATACAAGAGATATAGGCATATTCTATAATAGACATATTTACAGCCAGGCCCAAAGGAAGAAAAACTTTCACAATCTGACCACCTCAACTGAATGTGCAACATCAGCTTGTTTCTTTAGAACAGGACAGGAATATACTTAGCTGTTAGAGAGAAATGATTTGTAATATAGAAACTTATTTGTGCTTAAAAAAATGGCAAAATTACTTACATGGGAAATTTAGTTCAAATTTAGTTTTTTATTATGTATGAATTACCTAATAAAAAATCTTATAGCTTTTGTCTAAAAAAGCCTAATCCTTTAATCAGCCCCCTGCTAATTTAATGCCTGTCCTTAAGGGATTAGAAGGGCTGCCTGAACATAACAGCTTGCATACCGTTTTAGTTCAAATTTACCGGAAAAAGGTCAAAATTATCTAAAGAGAAATAAAGAATAAAGATTTCTTCTTCTTTACATAGGATACATAACGAATTATCAATATTTTTGTTAAAAAAATTTGTGGAGTCGTTTGTAATAATCTTACTTTAAAAAGAAAAGATATACTTGATGTGATATTAGTATGAGATGCAATAAAGCTCTTGGTACTTCTTGGCATATAGATGTTGAAATAAGCACCCCTGACATGACAGCTATTTCCCTGAAGAAGTTGGAAGTAGGAAGTAGGAAGCACATGCTGTAGTTTTTTTGTCCATGTCTGCATGCTCCACTTTTTCTTTTCATGTGCAAAAACATTTATCTTCATAAATAACAGTGGGAGAATTTCTAAGCAACCCACAAACAAAAAGCATAACAGAAAATGCTTTTATAAAATACTGGGTGATACATTTTTTAAGAAGACCTGTAATTAATAGCATATATTTTATATATATATATATCCTTCGAGATTTTAAATCTGGATAACTGAATGTTATGTATATATA
>JAOTQW010000014.1:3918723-3932117 GCA_026260075.1 Sisor rabdophorus
CCATTAATGTCAGAACAGCAGAGTCACTGGTTGTCTTCAAGAGACGCTTAAAGACTCACCTCTTCCTTAAACTCCTATGCTTTTTAAATAGTTTGGAGTTTTTACTGACTGTTACTGTTTGCTCTTTCAATCTTTTTTGTTTGTACTATGATTGTCTTACTATTGTATCAGTATTGAGAAGGTCAACAATGAATTTTATTTTAATTTTAAATGTGTGAAGTTCAACTTCTTTATTTTTTTAAGGATATATAACATTCTAAAAATACTTAATATCTTAATAATATTGTCATTTTTACAGATATACTTCAAAAGATGCATACACACATGAACACTCAGTTTATACGACAGATGTTGTTTGTTTCTATTTGTCTCAATGTACATAGTGTATGTATAATTCTTATTTAAATCATCCCAATATATTGTAAATATTGTACACTGTCGAATCTTATAAAATGTTCTGTTTCCGCATTCATTGAACAGTTATAAATTTAGCTAGATTTATTTTCACAAAGCACGGCTGGCTTAACCATAGTATCCTGTCTTACAAACACAGTTGACAAAAGCAACAACATGTTGCCACTTGCACTGCTTCATTTAAGCTGCTGTGCCCAATAAATCGTATTTTTGTGCATCCACCTCCCCTATAAATGTTTGTATCACAGTGTTGAAGATGCTACGTTTTTTGCAGTTTTTTTTAACTGCTTCTTCACCTTTATTCCACAGAGCAAATTAGCAAATGAATGCCACAGTAATTAATTAACATACAGATTAGCATTAATGAGGTGCTAACATTGAATACTTATTGTTAAAAATGGGCATGTACAGTAAACATTTCTTACAGATTTACATTCTTAAATAATTTAGAAGCTTTTTAACCTACAACCTAAAAAAAGTCACTAAGTCCAATTTAACTGACATTTGTATGTAAAAACCTAGATGCAAGAGTACTACCTGACTAAAGCAATGTGGATTTTATATAAATTGTAATAAATCTTTTACTCATATTTCCCTTATTTTACTAAATTTTGTTTATTTTTTCATTTTATAGCTAGCTTCTTACCTATACAGGGTGTACCCCTGCCTTTATATGCGCTATATGTGCACTGGGCTAGACTCCAGCAGACCGTGTGACCCCAAGCTAGAGAATAAGCGGATTAGAAGTTGAATAACGATTAATGAATGGCTTCTTAAAGTTGGTTAGTCGTAAAAGCTTTTCACTATATGTTGTACTGGTTATGATCATATATGTAACAAATAATTTTAATTTGATTTAATAGTTATATTTTTTAGACAAGTCTATCCATCCATTCATTGTCTAAACCCACTTATACCTATTAGTACTCTATGTGATTCAAGGTACTTTCGCACCTAACTCTGGACACTACAGCATTCGAGCAATCAACAAATAAAGAATTCCAATCTCATTTAGTTACTTTCCTACAATAGGAAGTAAATAAAAAAAGAAAATGATATAACAGGTAAACTGTTACACATAATGAAAATAAGTGTCTTACCAGTTTGTCTATCAACAGTAAAAAAATTTTCTCCTTCCAAAACACTGTACACTATCCTGGCACTGCTTCCGTATGTTGGATCATCCGCATCTGAGGCCATCACTTTCATTACTGTTGTACCTGCAAACACAGAGTGAATAAATGATAAGTAAATGCCAATTGTTATTTAATAAGACAAATGCTTAGGTTAGTCATGCACTACCATGTTATTGTTTAAATATCTGCCTCGTTAGAGCATGCTAGTTCTTTGATGGTTTATGTAAATTATTTCTATGATGTTTTTGCATCTGTGCGTCAGGAAGCCTTAAGCATCAGGTGCTAATTACATTTAAGCAGAGATTAAAGCTTATGGAAAAAAATTACTAAATCTTGCACATGTATGGATTTTTATGTTATTACACTTCTATATCAACTAATTTGATTAGTATTTTTTTCTAGAGCATTTATAATTACTATAACCACATAGGGAGGGCATTTTTAGTGTTTATATCACTTACCTCCTTCATGCTTATGTACAATTACAATTTATTTTAAACTCTGACTACATTTGAATTATTTATATAACATTAACAGGAATTGCAAACAATAAAGTTCTAGCAAGATCCTTTGCCTTCAGATATACACTCTGTGGTGTTTATCTCCAGTTTCTGCATTTTGCCCATGCCTTGGTATATTTGCCTGTTGATCACTTGACTCATGCAAGTCTTTAATATACATTTTGTTGTCAATGTAAGATGGCTAGTGAGATATCCAAAGTGCTTTAGTGACACTATTATACTGTACATTGCTTCACTTGGATTTATTTTAATTAGTTACAGCAAACATTAACAGAACTAATGGGCATACCTTACCCCAAATCACATCCTCATTATATTTTTGCATATAGATTTGTTGAAATAAATAAAAAAAACATGCAATTGTGCAGTTCTTTAAAATCTTGTTAGTTAGTTTAGAAGGCTTCTGTTATCCTGGCTGCCTGACAGAATTGCTGACAGCTGGTGGTGTCTGCATAAAGGTCACTGTTACACTCCACTCACTAGACCTGTCACACTACTGTCCAGTCACCCCATAATGCTATGCTAATAAGGTTAATTAAAGAGAAGTGTCAGGGGCCTGTTTTTCTCCTGTCATGAGAGTTGGCTCCCAACAGGCAGCATGAAAAAGGGATGTTGTTGCATTGTAAGAGTCACTAAACTATCTTTGCAAAACTAACCTTTGACTTTAAGCTGTTTGACTTTAAAAGGATGGCCTTTTATTACATTTTAGTCTTGATGTTTAGTAAAGTTAATGAAGTACAAAATAAAATATCTATTAGTAACAAATAGTTATTGTCATTTTATTAATATAAAATAAACACAATTTCCAAAAACACAGAGTTATATAAAATAACAGAGGACAGACCAATCCAGTAAATGAATCTATTTACATATATCGCAAAGGAATGCTTTGTTTTGTAAACACACATTTAATCTGGAAGCGGAAGATTGCAGCAGCATTACAGCATTACAGCATTACTTACTTTACAGACATGTAAAGTATATACATATACACACACAAAAGAATGGGTGTTTCTGTGTGTGTGAATTTGTTGGTCTTTGAAAATTGAGGGGAAAATTACTCTTTTCTTATATAACAGTCTCAAACAACATTTTCAACAAAAAAGGAAACAAAGGGGAAGGAGTGCCTAGTGGTTAAGGTGTTGGACTGATACCAGAAAGACCGCGGTTTGATTCCCAGCACCACCAAGCCACCACTGTGGGTTCTTGAGCAAAGCCCTTAACCCCCAATTGCTCAGTTGTACGTCGCTCTGGATAAGAGCATCTGCCAAATGCTACAAATGTAAATGTAAATAGAAATGTAAAAGATTTACTTGCAGCTTATCCACATTGTAGCTAATATTTATAGTGATGTGCGCCAAGATAGCCCCCAGCAGAGTCTCATGACTTAGAGCTATGGAATAAGCGGGTATAGATGTTTCCTGTGTTCTACCCTAATGCAAATGTTGTTTAGGCAGCAAAGCACATTTCTTTTTAGATTGTTTAGTCTCTGTCTTGCTCCTACCCTGTTGCACTGTTATAACCCAAATCTGGCAACTGTGCATAAATCCATATAACTACCACATTCCAATGGGTGGGTTGGGAATTCTGCATGACACTTTTATGTTTATCTTATACTGCGCTTTCAACTGTCATAAAATCAGTACCCAAACTGGTTGTGTTTTTTTTCTCACATTCTCTATGTCATAACTCTAACAAACAGGTGACAAAACAGGGATATAGAAACAAAATAAGGAGGCTGTGATCTTAAATGCATCAGCACTCTTTCTTGACCTTATCTCTAATCTCTAATCTCTAATCTAATCTGCTCTTCTGGACTTAATCTTTCTTAAAATATCATAACAAAAGTTGATTTAGGGTGTTTTTTTTACACTTCTTCTTGGTGGAGAGTATGGATATTATTGTAATCAATATATATACATGCTATATACTGTATGTGTTCTGTCACAGTTGTGAAAGTTGTAAAGTGCCTTTAGGTTTACTAGCTGAGAGCTTGTAAAACTCCTAAAACAGTAACAGGATTTCCTTCCTTTAATACGATGAACCTTTGTCTCACACAGTGCAACATCAAGGCGGCGCTATGGCATAGTGGTTAGCACGGTTGCCTTAGAGCAAGTAGGTACTGGGTTCAATTACTTTCTGTGCATAGTTTGCATGTTCTCCCCGCACTTGCATGGGTTTGCTTTAGGTTCTCTGGTTTTCTCCCACAGTCCAAAAACATGTACATTAGGTTTATTCGTGGCCCTAAATTGCTCATAAGTGTGAGCGTGTGGGTGATTTTTCATCTATGTGTAGCCCTGTAATAGACTAGTAACCTGTCCAGAGTGTAACCCTGCCTTAAGCCCTATTTTTGGCTGGGATAGGCTTCAGTGGTTATAGAAAATAAATGAATGTATTGAGACATCACACCTATCTTTTTAGCTATCTCGCTGTTTTAGTGCACACCAGGTTCAGAAAGAAAGCTTAGACTCTTCTTTAAATAAACCAGACTAACCAAACAATTGCACCAGAGTTTGTTGTCAACATACCCTAAAAATCATCAGTGCTTGAAAGCCAAAGGAGACCTTCATTTTCGACTGGTACATTTAGAACTTTAGGAAAATTACATAGTTAATAAATGTAAACATTTTTATTAAATGCAGGAAGCAGGAGGAGCACTGTTCTGCTGTCTGCAACATCCTCCAGCATGACAAGTTTGGAAGGGGGTCAGTAATGGTGTGGGGTGGCATTTCTTTAAAGGGCCACTCATATTTGTGTGACTTTCTTGTCAGCACATTTAACTATGCCTAAATGTATTTAATGAATAGTTTATTTATTCAGATTCAGGGTGTTTTATTTTAGTGCTCCCTTTAGATTTTTTGAGCAGAGTATAATTTAACAGCTCGGGGTCACAAGGTTCTGCTGGAGTATTCCAGCACACATAGGGCAAGAAGCAGGAGTACACCCGGAACAGGTCGCCAGTCTAATGTAAGGCCATACATTGACAAACAATCACACACAAACACATTCACTCCTATGGAATTAAGAACCACCAATCAACATAATGTACGTTTTTGGACTGTGGAAGAAATCTGGAGTACCTAGAGCAAACCCATGAAAGCGCAAAGAGAACAGAGAAACAAAATATTTCATGTGTAAGCTTTATGCAAAGATCGTGTCAACCAAGATAGTGTCAACCAGAAAAGGAGGATGGCCTAATTACAGCAAGCAGGAAGGCCGGAGTAAGCTGCCTAGTGTGAGACCTCCGACTGACAGCTATTTAAAAGCCAATGTCATAAAAAAAGATTCTTGCTAGAATAATACTACAAGCACACAGCCAGGCTCTTTATCTTATTTATTTATTCTTTCACTTCTGACTGTCTTTTTTTCACACAGCGCTTTTCTAAATCACAAAGTTTGCTCCCCAAATCTCTGTGCATTATAGATCATTTAGTGCTCCTATAAAAGCTAAGGTATTTTCACATGAAAAATTAATTCATCAACACTTCTTCAATACAGTAATTCATCCTCTGCTAGCCCACATAAAAATTGTCAGCGAAGCAGTGAAATATGAGAGAATGAGTAGATGGGTGGAAATAATGTCACATCATAAAAGTCAATGACCTGAAACCTTGAACATACATCTACAGAGATGTATTTTAATCCACAGATTCTGGCAGCTGTGTAGATTTCTATCAATTATAGCACATTTTATTGTTTGTGCAATCAATAGCTAGCAAAAGTTTTAATAGCAGACAATTATTTCTACTATTGCCAATTTAATGATCATTAAATGTATCACTTTAATGTTGTTGGATAAAAGTAGCAAAATATTTTTCATTTTAAATAGGCTGGAGACTAGAATGAGTGTAGACCTAAAGCTAAGATGACAGATCAATTCAAAATAAGATTTATAATGTTAAATAAAATCATAGAGAAATGTATTATTATTAGTTCATAATAAAACATTTTTTATTTGTCACATACATAACATTTACTTTTACATTTACAGCATTTGGCAGATGCTCTTATTCAGAGCCATGTACACACTGCTTTGAGGTATATCACACACTTCTATGGGCAATTTAGAATCTCGAATTAACCTAATGTACATGGAAAACCCATGCAAGCCCAGGAAGAATATGCAAACTCCACAAAGAAAGAGCCCTTGCCTAGAAATCGAATCTGGGACCTCCTCGCTAATCTAATTATACAGGGTAACAGATCCAGGTAACAGAATAGTCACAGTCTGATTTGCCACCACTAAATAAATGTGCTAAAAAATATGTGATGCAGCTTTAATTCATACTCCTGACTTTTTGCACTTGTGCAAATACATAATATTTCCCTATACATTGCTAATAAAGTAGATTTATTTAATTACTCTTAGACAATATTTCTATTTTTAATAGAATTTAAATACATAAAATTATTTACAATTAATCCTCATTAATAATTTATTCCTTATATGCAAAAATAAGCATGTGATCCTGTCTTTAAAACCACTATATTATACTCATTATACAGCTTTCCAGACATAAAATAAGTAATTTTATATACTGTTTAGTTTAAATTTCAGAAATTGTATTATATCCTAAAATCAAATCAACTTTGATCAACTTTTTTAATTCACTTTAAATGTTGACTATTCTATAACAATAACTAAATTACTCATATTGTGGGTATTGTCTAATGAATGTCAATACAATAGAAGGCATAATACACGCTATATAGTTTCTCAGATTTGTGGACAATTTACTAGCACGCCCATCTTAGTTGGAAGTACAAATATGTATGAAAGTCTTGTTCTAGTGATATTCCTTTAATGAAAATAAGGCACCAAAAACTGGGGGTGGGGAGTTAGTAGCACAGTAGTAACACAGGTTTTCTTGATAGGCTAAATACTAATTTTATAACTTATTTTATTTTATAATTTATCTTAAAAATATTTATAATTTATCTTAAAAATATTTATAATTTATCTTAAAATATATTGCTCAGGCACAGTTAACTCACAACAAGAAGAGTGTAGAGTTTGCATGTGCGGAGTTTGCATGTTCTCCGCGCTTGTGTGGGTTTCCTCCGGGTACTCCGATTTCCTCCCACAGTCTAAAAACATGTGCATTAGGTTGATTGGTGATTCTAAATTGTCCATTAGAGTGTGTGTATGAGTGCGTGTGACCCTGCAATAGACTGGTGACCTGTCCAAGGTGTACCCCTTGCCTTTCGCCCTATGTGCGCTGGGATAGGCTCCAGCAGACCCACGTGACCCCGCGTTCTGGAATAAGTCGGTATAGAAGATAAATGAATGAATGAATGAACTTTGCTGCAAATCGCAGTTAAATCGTAGAACTGAAAGGACCAACTTCCTGGATTAGATAATTCACAATAGGTAAAAATTTTTTTTTATCTAAAAATTTTTCAAAATAGCTGTTTCAATTAAAACAATGCTTTATGCCAGAACTTGCACTAATCTTACCTGAGCCATAAGAAGTTGGTATTCCCTGTTTAACCTATTCCAAAATTCTAGTCCCTGAGGTGAAAACCTTTTATAAAATGTGTAAAGGATACTTACTATTACTACTACACACTACTTGTATTATTATTGATAGTAGGTTGTTTAAAGCTGCCTATAGTGTATACAAAAAATTCATCTTTATGTTAGCATTGTTGGGCTTAAACGGCAAGCAGAAAGTGGTAACAAGTCAGAGGATGGCAAAGGAAAATAAATTTGCTGTTGGCTGGTCTGTGATTATGATTTTATTATAGCAGAGCATTTGCTGCCGCAGTAATAAAACTCCTTGGTGCTCATGCTCAACCACTAGCTGTTTCACAGTTTCACAGATCACAGATTACAAATCTGTAGGACTCATTAAAAAAATGATGCTGGTACAGCCAAATTACATATTACATTAATTTAAACTGTTTTGTAATCATTTCTGCTTGTAACAGCAGAAGACTTAAATTATAATTTTTTTTGGTCATATAGTTCTTGTATAAAATGTCTTATCAATGAACAATGAAATAGTTTTACAGTATTATGCTATGTTTTATGTTTCTTACATACATTGTAATATAAATGTAGAACCTCTTTTTACTATGGATTTCACAATGTGTTAATTTGTGATTTCTTTATGGCAATAGTTCCTCCATCCATCTTCTATACCCGCTTATTCCTTAACTCTGGGTTATCCCAGGATCTTGCTAACTGTGCTAACCGCACCCCGCAGTTGTATTCTTATAACACAATATTATATAATAGTGTCTTTTTTTTGTCATAACAAATGCAAGTATATATTATGTGTTGACAGAACATTAGTAGATTGGAAACAACTAATACAGCCATCGTTATTAAACAAACATTTCTACAAACTGCCCTTATACAAATTACTATTATATTTAGCCATGCTCAGTTTTTACAGCAACTTCAGGATCGTGCCTACGTCATGAGGTCATTTGGAAACCTTTGAAGTCTTAATGCTGTTGTGGATAATAATCTGATCAAGTATATCAGTCCATTTGATTAAAATCGGGGCAAATTGACATTGTGTTCAAGTCGGAATGAAGTAAAGGACCAGAGTTTGAGAAGCAGCAACTGAAAGCAGTTGCTCATGTGTGAGGTCTGGCATAAGTCTATTATACTTAACACATTCTCTATTAGATTTTCATCTTATAAATAGCTGCATAAATTAACTCAATTTCAGGTGACTTTGTACATGCTGCATAATATAGATTTAAAGTAACTTAAAGCTCTTCTGATGTCTAAGGCTTCCAAACCTGTGTCTGCTTCAACATATATAATTGTAACAGAAAGTCAGTATTTTCTCTTTTGTTTTATTCATTTAAATGAATTACGGGGTAATATAAAATGTATTGAATTTATGTATTATGTTTGTTTATGTTTTATGGTTCTTGTTTATGGTTATATTGCATTCTTGTTGAGTTCTTGTTCTTTGCCCTGTTTTGTGCTTATTATGTGATCTTTGTTCCTTATGTCTTCATGTGAGACATAAGGAAGTAGTTTTGTCATGTGTTCCTTATGTTTTTAGGTATTTATTTGTGTACCACTGACGGAAGTGTCGGTGGTTATGTCAAGTCAACTTTTATGTTTATTTAATCCGTATTGTTTTTTTATGTATACAAGCATTTAAATTAACAGGGTTGTAAATGTCACAAGTCTTTTGTTAATGACAGTGTATAGCAAAATACAATGTATGTGTAAGTAAATAGCAGAATTAGCTATGACATTACCTTCATTGGAAAAATTTCATAACACTAAATACATTTAAAGAAACACTGATATATTGCAAGGATTGCTATCTTTAATATGATATATTTTAAACCTGATCAAGAGGAAAAACACCGATAAACAATAATGCACACATTTTTCCTCTACACTGGTTATAGTAATAGCCAGCAAAAATGTGATCTTATGTGACAGCTAAGTTTGCATAATACATGAAAATGTTCTACAAAGGCCACTTCAAAAACATCTGAATATTTTATACGCTTCCAACAGTAGTCAAGCTGTTCTTTGTAAACACTGGGACTAGGGTTTTTTTGCAAGTTAATAAGTTAATTTACATTAGGGTTTTTTAAGAATGTCATTACCCAATCTACATGTGTGCATTTGTTTGCCTAAATTATTTCTTACTATACAAATTTATAAATTTATGAATGTCAGTATAAAACAGGTTTGCCTGAAAAAAATGTTCCTGCTTCGACACCAGAAGTAAGTGCATTTTTTTGAGACAAGGGATAACGATTTAGGGATAACGATAAGACCAAAAAAATTGCTTTATTTACAAGTGCGAAAGACAGGCGGGAAGCAGAAGCGCGCCAGTGCTAAAGCTAAATCTGTTGTTTACTATTGATTAAACACTGAAATAACTCTATGAGAATATTGGACGGAATGATTGGCATATAAATGTATTGCGAATACTATTTTTTACACATGGTGACGAATAAAGGAGACATATTTTACTTTCACATTAATGGAGTGAAATACTCCTTTTCATTATATTAGTTTTGACACCCAGATTGTTTACAAATTGTGTGTGATTCACACTGGATTACTTGCATTCACTCTTTAGGTGCACTCATTTTTTATGGACAATTGGCTACTGTGCCATCAGTCCTATCCTAGCAGGTGTTTAGCAAGACAAGTGTCCTAATTGCGCATATGGACACACTAGGACTAAAGGCAATCATAGTTCTTTTGCTGGCTCTTTCTATGACGTAGGGCAATGCCATTTAAAACTTTTCTTTGAAGCACACTGTAATCTTAATTATGTCTTTACATCTGGCTTCAGATTTGGCCGGAATGTTTGGCTAGGTGTATATATGTGAATGAGCATGTTTTTGCACTATTATTTTTGCCTTAAAATTAATCATCGTAAAGATAATCATTAATAAAGCGTTTTTCAGGATAAATGATTTTTCAGGAAAATGAACAGAGGTGATAATATCTTGCACTAAAAGTCAAAAGTGTCCTGAATATTTTTATAAAATGTTGCCAGCAAATGATATACCTTTATGATTGATACATTTTTCTTTAACCAGTTAA
The DNA here is from genome assembly GCA_026260075.1 of Sisor rabdophorus. Classification (NCBI taxonomy): domain Eukaryota; kingdom Metazoa; phylum Chordata; class Actinopteri; order Siluriformes; family Sisoridae; genus Sisor; species Sisor rabdophorus. The sequence continues at coordinate 3,929,340 of JAOTQW010000014.1, forward strand.
ATAGTGAAAAAGAGATTATACATTTATCTCGATTAATCCCATAAACAGAAGGAGGCCTTATGGAGGCCATTTTCCTCAAAATTGATATGATTCTTTATGATCTTAATAAAAAGTCTAAAATATGTATTAATTTGAAAACCTTAATGGTAGTATAAAAAGTAATCTAACCCTTCAAAAACAGATCTCAGCTTAAACCACCCCTCTGTTTTGTTTGTTTTGTGATTTATCTGGAATCTTAATATTAATCTTTTCGAGCCTTAAACACATTACAAAGTATTGTTTGCCTTCTCAACTAACTGAGTGTACGCTTCATTATAGTGTATTCTAGTTTGGATCTTTGCTTAATCTTTTGGATTACCTTTTCTTGTCTTGCATTTTGTGTTTGTTTGCTAAGCCTTGTTTGGCCTTGCTGTGTACCATCTTTTATTTGCCTTAGTAAGTATGCTTCCTGCAATATGGATTGTGGCTAGCCTGGTTCTTTACAATATACAGTGGGGCAAAAAGGATTTAGTCAGCTACCAATTGTGCAAGTTCTCCCACTTAAAAGATGACAGAGGTCTATAATTTTCATAATAGGTATATCTCAACTATGAGAGAAAAAAAAATGAGAAAAATATATATTGTCTGATTTTTAAAGAATTTGCAAATTATGGTGAAAAATAAGTATTTGGTAAATAAATCTCATTAATTTGTTATATATCATTGTTGGCAAGGACAAGTTTTCTGTAATTTGGCTGGAATGTTTTCACACACTGTTTCACACACTGTTGCTGGTATTTTGGCCCATTCCTCCTTGCGGATCTCCTCTAGAGATGTAATGTTTTGGGGCTGTCGCTGGGCAACACTGACTTTCAGCTCCAGATCTGGAGACTGGCTAGGTGTGTTTTTGGGGGTCATTGCCATGCTAACAGACCCACCTACATTTCCTCTTCAACGCCCGTGCTGATCGAAGGATTTTTTTTCACTCAAAATCTGACGATACATGCTTCCTTTCTTTCCATCACATGAATCAGTTGTCCTAGTCCCATTGAATAAAAAAGGGGTTCTTTGGATGTAACTCAGCATTCTTTCTTCTCCTAACACGACAAGCAAAGTTTTTTACCAAAAAGTTCTATTTTGGTTTTATCTGACCATATGACATTCTCCTAATCCTCTTCTAGATCAACCAAATGCTTGCTAGCATACTTCAGACAGGCCTGGACAAGTACTAGCTCATGCAGGAGAACACGTCTGGCATGCGACTTGGAGTGTGACTGTTTAAGTTTGTGCAAAGGTGTCTTTTATACTGATAACGAGTTAAAAACTGGTGCCATTAATACGGGTAACAAGTGCAGAGTTTGCAGGTTCTTCCTGTGCTTGCATAGGTTTACTCCGTTAATCTAGTTTCCTCCAAAAACATGTACATTAGTGATTCTAAAGACAGTAAATGTGAATGTGTGTGTTTGTTTGTCTATGTGTGGCCCTGTAATAGGCTGATGACCTGTTTAGAGTCTACCTCTGCCGTTCCCCCTAAATGCGTATAGCAGACCCAGTGTCCCTGAGTTAGGGAATAGATGAATTTTACAGAGTATCTATCTCCTCAACCACGTTCCCAAAAATAGACATACATTAATCCCATCTGACATATCTGTTTGCCCAGCCTTCTATGGTGAGCAAAAATTACAAAAAATTAAAGTGCAAAAAGAATGCAGTTAAAGTTAAATTGATTTTGTTGTTTACAATTTTGTAAATATGATATAATTATATTCATGTATAGACTTGCATTTGTATAGCTAAAAGACTATTTAAACACTTCATAAATAAAATTGTCATAGCTGATTACACGTTCTGTAAAATTTAGTTTATTTTAATTGAATAAGTAAAACTAATGTTGTTAAATACAGGAATTCCGGTGATCTTTAAGCTGGCTGCTTTGTGTTTAGGCAGCTAAAGAGAAACAATCTTTTATCTTGCAATGTCAATGTAAAGTGAGGCGTGACCTTATCATTGAGACGCCAATACTGGTGACATTAACAATTGCTCTTCAAAAGAGCAAAATATTAAAATGCTAACAAAGCAGTGATGTTATCTCATTAGACTTGCTGCACAGTTTAATGTATAAAACATGAACAGTACACTTGGCTAAAGTGAGAGGTAAAGAAACAAGGGGTGGAGATGATAAGATGTCATGAACATTAACTACTGTATTTCCCCCCTCCACTTTGTCTCACTCGCTTTCTTTCTTTTGAAAGAAAAGTCTGGCTTAGCCAGAGGCAGAAATTCAGATGCCCACAGACTAAACAACATACTCTGCTTAAAAGTTCCACTGAGATTGGCTTTTTATAGCTATTTAGATTTTATTGTATTTATGTTATTAATTAAAATTAAATAAAAAATATTTAGGCCAGCATAACATTCCTTATTTTGTTTAGATCTTCTAAAATAATTAATTTTACTTATTTTTTTGTTAAATATGGTAAATAAAAAAGAAATCTATGTATATACAAATATATTGGGCCATCCAAATTGTTACCAGAAAGTTAAAGTATCATAGTTAATTGAAATTGTTTTGGATGTGGCATTAATTTTTTACCCTTATTTAAGCTGGAAAACACAAACCTATTCCAGCATGACAATGCCTTCGTGTAGAGAACAAGCACTATGAAGACATAATTTATTATAATTTATTTGGTTCACTTAACACTTTTGTGATAAATTGATACACTAACTAAACCCAAACCTCCTACTGTCACGGACTCTTCCGCTGTGCCGGCGTCAAGTCGACTCTCGCGTTCACCA
>JAOTQW010000014.1:3938482-3949805 GCA_026260075.1 Sisor rabdophorus
CCACCAAGGAGCTTCTTTACTGCCTTAGTGACTTCAGCTTGAGTGATGGATGAGTTCACCCCCAGCCTCCACTTCCCCAATGGAAGACGTGTTGGTGGTGTTATTTATGTTATTAAGGAGATACTCGAAGTATCCTTCCACCGTCCCACAATATCCCCAGTATAAGTTAGCAGGTTCCCACTTTTACTGTAAACACTGTTGTCAGGGCTCCGCTTTCCCCTCCTGAGGCGTCGAACGGTTTGCCAGAATTTCTTCATGGCTTTCCAAAAGTCCTTCACCGAACTCTTCCCAAACCTGAGTTTTTGCCTCTGCGACCACCAGAGCTGCAGTCCGCTTGGCCTGCCGGTACCTATCAGCTGCCTCAGAAGTTCCTCAAGCCAGCCAGGCTCGATATGACTCCTTTTTCAGCTTGACCGCATCCTGCACTTCCCACCACCGGGTTCGGAGGTTGCCGCTGCGACAGGCACCAGAGACCTTACGGCTACAGCTCCGAGCCGCCGCATAAACAATGGAGGCCGAAACATAGTCCACTCTGACTCAATGGCTCTGGCCTCCCTCGGGATCTGGTCAAAGCTCCTCCGGAGTTGCGAGTTAAAGACCTTTCTGACAGGAGACTCTTCCAGACGTTCCCAGCAAACCCTCACAGTACGTTTTGGCCTGCCAGGCCTGTCTAACTTCCTCCCCTGCCATCAGATCCAACCAGTTGACAGCTCCGCCCCTCTTTTTACCCAAGTGTTCAAGACATATGGTCGGAGGCCAGAGAAAACGACTCGAAACAAAGTCGATCATTGACCTCGGGCCTACGGTGTCCTGGTGCCATGTGCACTGGTGGACATCCTTATGCCTGAACATAGTGTTTGTTATGGACAGACTGTGACTAGCACAGAAGTCCAACAACAGAACCCCACTCTGGTTCAGATCAGAGGGGCCGTTCCTCCCAATCACACCCCTCCAGGTATCACTGCCCACATGGGCGTTGAAGTCTCCCAGTAGAACGATATGATCCCCAGTCGGAGCACTTTTTAGCACTTCACCCAGAGACCCCAAGAAGGTTGGGTACTCTGCGCTGCCATTCGGCCCGTAAGCACAAACAACAGTGAGAGACTGGGTAAACTCCAACACTTGGTGACTAAGCTGGGGGCTATGAGCATACCTAGTTTACATGTTTTCGGACTTAAGCAGATACCAGTGACCCTGAGCTAGGAAATAAGCAAGGATAAAAATAATGAATAAATGAATAAAATACAAAATACTTTTATTCATTCATCTTCTATACCCATTTACTCCCTAACTCGTGGTCATGGGGATCTGCTGGAGTCTATCCCAGTGCACATAGGGCGAAAGGCTGGGGGTACACCCTGGACAGGTGGCAAGTCTATCGCATGGCCACACACACTTACATTCACTCCTTTGGGCCATGTTTTTGGACTGTGGGAGAAAACCGATGTATTCGAAAAAAAACCACGCAAGCGCAGGGAGAAGATGCAAACTCCGCACAGAAAGAACTTAACATTTTTAATCACAAATTATATAAAATTATGTAATAAACATATTAAAGCTTGTAAAAGAGGATACAGAAACTTAAACAAATCCCCACTTTATATTTCAGTCTGACCTGACCAGCCTGAACCAGGTATTATTATTATTATAAATGACCTTAAAATGATGACAATTAGCTTCATTTAACTATATTTTTCTATGTGAAAATATCCAGAGTTGATACTCACTGGTATTCAGATGGGGCATGCACAGGCAGGACTAATAAATGTCCTCCTTGATTATGGCCTTTAGTATTAGCATTTTTAGAATATGAGGTATAATTAATTGTAAAATATAAAAAGGCTACATACTGTTTATTTTCTCACTAAAAAATGTCAATTTTTAAATTGCACATTAGTGTATAGCTTGAATTTAAATGAACATGATGTTTGTTCTGAGTTAGAAACAGTTTAAAATAGGTCAGATGTCTTACTATAAAATTACAGTTTAATCAACATGAAAATAATTATTATATATTCAGTAAGTTATGTTTTGTTCAAAGATAAGCACAAATGTGCCATAGTAATAGAGAGTGGGTCTCGAAGCAGCCAGGTAGCAACCAAGAGTCAAACAGCAATCAAGCCACTATACATGAGTTATAGTACGATGTGACATCTAAATTGTGCCAGAGCAGCAAAATCTGAAGTGGTGAAAAACGACTTATTAAATGCTTTCAATGTAGTAAATCGTAGTAAAAGGTTTTGCCTACAGACGTAATTCTCTGCAGTCTCAAATCTCAAATTCCTATTAATGAATTAGCAGAAAGCACATAAATTCAAACATCTTGCAGAGCAGTTGGTTCTCAGGCTTAGCGCATCAACACAATTCTTATTTACATCTTGTCTTTGAAACACAAAAATGTGGTCAACTTTTATTCATTCATTCATCTTCTTTACCCGCTTATTCCCGAATCCGGGGTCACGGGGGTTTGCTGGAGCCTATCCCAGCACACATAGGGCGTTCAGTTCAGTTCAGCTCAGCTCTGAATCTCATTTTTTACGAAAATATTCAAAATACATAAAATTTGAATGCATATTGGTGGATGTCTTGTTTTAACCAAAGATTAAGGGCATATGAGAAAAAACTCTTATCATGTATAACAGAAAACAATAACCTGTAAATTACTCTAACACCGTGGCAGGAATCTAAATATTTTATTTTCTCATGCAAAATGTGGTAGCTCATATTATTTTTTGAACCTGTATTTGTTGGAAATTTTAGTAATTATCTTGTTTCTTTTAAGTTTTTGCTCTAAGTAAATATCATTAAAAGCAAAGGTAATTGTTTAAATTTGGTCATCTTAAAGCATAAATAAATGACATCCTTAGTTAAATTACACTATATGGCCAAAAAATATTGGCTCTGCTGCCTTGACTTTCATATGAATTTAAGTGACATCCCATTTCTAAACCATAGTTTAAAATGATGTTGATCCCTTTGCAGCTATAACAGCTTCAACTAAGGTTTAGGAGTGTGTTTATAAGAATTTTTGACCATTCTTCCAGAAGTTCATTTTTGATGTTACACACTGGTGTTAAGACGAGAACGCCTAGTTCTCAGTCTTTGCTCTACTTTATCCCAAAGGTGTTCTTTGAGATCAGGACTTATCCACACCAATCTCTGTTATCCATGTCTTTATGGACTTTGCTTTGTGCACTGGTTCTTCATCATGTTGGAAGCGGAAGGCGACAGCTCCAAACTGTTCCAACAATGTTGGGAGCATAAAATGGTCCAAAATGTCTTGGTATGCTGAAGCATTCAAAGTTCTTTTTACTGGACCTGAGCTGCCAAGCCCAGCTCCTGGAAAAGCCCCTCACCATAATCCATCATATACCAAACTTTCCACTTGGCACAATGCAGTCAGACAAGTACCATTCTCCTGGCAACTGCCAAACCCAGACTAGTCTATCAGATTTTTAAATGGAGAAGCGTGATTTGTTACTCCAGAGTTCTCCACTGTTCTAGAGTCCAGTGGCAGCATGCCTTATACTACTGATTCTGATGCTATGTATTGCACTTGGTGATGAATGCTTGGCCTTAAATAAGGGTTATTTAAACTAAACCAATGTCAAGACCTAATAGACAAATTGAACACATTGTGTTGTACCAAATCAGGCAAACTCATCATAGAAAATACAAAAACCCAGAATAAATCATATAACAAAGGTACACATACACATGAACAAAAAACACAAAAATAAACAAATTCAGGCACAGGGTGCTTCCTTGTGGCATTTTAACAAGCACAGATTGAATGGAAGGAAAGAAACTAACAGATTTTTCTATAGAAATGTTGATACTATAAAATGGAGCAAACAGTGACTTCTACATAACACAGTGTTTATCCACCACCCAGCATGCCTGCTGACATTTTCTATAAAATTCAGTGTTCCATATTCCACTTTTCTTGCCTCTTGTTCAGAAATATCTGAAAACAGTTTTCTTGTGCAAATTCTCATGAAGATACTAAAGGCCGCGTTCATTCAACTAGCTCACTGAATAAACTGAACTACAGAATTTTTAGAGAATATCTTTGTAAAGCATGAAAACCATGCTTTAAACATTTATAGCCACACAACCTTTTTAAATTACTTAGGCTTTTGTAAATTTAAAGGCCAAATAACAACACACACACAAACACAGACACACACGCACACACATATGTAGGCTGTGCAGGAAATTAATATAGGCCATACAAAATATTGACATTTCAGACCCAATTAAATAATATATCATATTATATACAAAAATGAATTAATTTATATATATATATATATATATATATATATATTATTGTAAACACCTTTGCATCATTTAGCATGCCACCATGAACCCAGTTTAACATCTGAGTTTAGATCATTATTTTATGTGTTCGCTCTCTTTCTGCATGTGTTGAGTGTGTGTGCCAGCTTGTAATGCTCTGTGATAGACTACACACCATGGGAAAAATATAAATGTGTCAGGAGTGAGTAGTCAAATAAAAATGTCAATCACTGTGCCACAGTAAACTCAGCCAGCTCAGACCTGGAGGATATGAGCATTCCACACACTAAACACACTGCAAAAGCACTTGAAAGGATTGTGTTCGACTCTTGGCTGGTCAGAGATTAACAAATGTTTTTTGGAGAGATAAGCTTCTGTATTAGCTAAGATTTAATAGTTTTCTTACACACTGCTTGGTCTTTTGAAATGATAGTGGTTGGGGGAAGAGAAAAAGCACCCGTCATAATTACATCTGCATAAAAGTGTTTATTCCTTCTGTGCATTGAATGTTCCTGAGTTCTAACTTTAGATGATATGGATGCTTCAAATATAATCTAAGTAAATTGCCATTGACAGACTGAATTTTGTAAAACAAGCAGATCTATTGCATCTTATATAAGTCACACATTGAGTTCCTATTTCTTATATATTTATAGAGTTAGTATTTATTATCCCAAGCCCTAATGATCCTTGTCTAATAGTGCCTCCTGAATGACTGAAGTTTAATGTGCCTCTGTAAACTTGCATTTAGCACAGAAAGGACACTGGGGGTATGTTGCACAAGTCTTGTTTATTGAGCCTTTGATAAAACGCCATAGCACCTGTCCATGTTCCTGTTAAGTGTGGGCACTATTTGACACAAGCACTGTGGACCCTGGAGTCAAGGCTATATACAGGTTATGCAAGTCTGTGGTCTATCATGACAAACCAGATTTAATCTGTAATGCGATCTGTTTTACAGGCAAAAAGGAACTTTGATTAGTCGCTCTGGCCACCAAAGTGGATTCCCAGCAGGGTAGTTACCTTTTGTAAGCTGCTTGTTGTCTTTTTGTCATTCTGAAACTTACAACCACAACCATCAGTTGTCACTGAAGAGGCACAATGAGTTGACAGGAGAATCAAGAAGGTAGTCCAAAAGGCTCAACCACAGATGCTTCTCAGTGGCCGCCATAGACTTCTGGCCACTCTTTGGTGGTCGTTCATATTTATATAACACTTTCTGGTCAATGATATAACTTGCTTATGATGTAATGCTTTCTTAAATACAAGGTTAAAAGGGAGAAATCAAGCGTTTTGACATAGCTCAAGTTGCTGTACTATAAAATAAAAAAATAATAAAATTTGGTAGTGACCGCTTAGTTTGAAGTCACCAATCAACCTAATGTACATGTTTTTGGAGTGTGGGAGGAAACCGGATTATCCGGAGGTATTCTCTTAACTACATGTCTTATAAAATTTTATAAATAATGCTTTCTTCTAACAGGTGTATAATATTATGTTTCTTTTACATTTTATGCAAAACTGAGGTTAAGGTTGTATAATGTGCAATAAAAATTCCTGTTATATTTTAACTCATTAACTGCAATTAAAGATCACTGCAGGGTATCAGCATTTACATCATAAACGAAAGCCATCTGAAATATTGCTCTAAATAAAAACTTAATAGATCATAAGCAGTGGTTCTTCAAGTCCATTTTATCCCTACTTCATTGTTAAGACCTCAGGTTTAAAGGTGTCCCATTGACAACAATAAGCGTAGTGCTAAGAGGAAGCTCACCTTCTCCATTGGCACTCCTAGCTTTAGAATGGGAGTACTGTCTCTCAGTAAACCTGACATTCATGCCATGCGGGCCACGCGGTAGCACCTCACAACAAGAAGGTCCTGGGTTCTGGGGTGTATTCTGGGTACTCCGGTTTCCAGTGCGTGTGTGGCCCAGTGATGAATTGGCGACCTGTCCATGGTCCATGTTTGCTGGGATAGCCTCCAGCAGACCCCGTGACCCTGCGCTCGGGAATAAGCGGGTATGGAAGATGACTGAATGAATAGAAGATTTTTTGCCTTGCTGTTTCTGAGAATGCATTTCCACATCTATTGACCTGATCATCAAAAACAATTGAGTGCATTCTTTATGGTTTATAGCAAAAGCTATTGAAAGTGGAGAGGAGGAAAAACATAGTAAGTAGGTTTTATTATTTTTATTAAAAACTGCAACACTTTTTATTTGCATCCTAAGACAATTGTTTATTGGTTGGACACTACTAAATAGCAGAAAAAGCATTTAAAAGAGACAGACGAGAGACCACAATGCAAAGACACTAAGTGTCTATCAGCCAGAATGTAATGAATAGCTATTGATTTATCTGGACTTTGTGGTCTGGCTCAAGAGTCACAACAGAAAGTGCAGACAATAAAACAACTCAAAGCAGTCAACAACTTATTTTTATTCACGTTTTCACTAATCCTATCTGGGATAATAATACTCAGGAGCGCCACTTGCAATTTGGGCCACTATAAAAGAATATGAGGTTGATCTTTTGAAATAATCTTAAACTTACATAAAAGCAATTATGATCGTACTAAATTGTAAAGCATCTCATATTTAGACAAGCTTGCAGTATTTATGTTCAGATAGACAATAGATTGTGTGATATATATTTCATTGTCACTATTTAGGATTTTTTTATTGTGAAAAAAAAAAAATTAGATATTACAGAGACAACTGAAATCATAAGTATAACACCATGGCTAGTTCGGCCAACACCTTAATTTCTCTGTTCTGGCAATATGATGGTGGAATAAACATACCAATACATCAACATTAGAACAGCTAAGTCACTGGCTGACTTCTAAATACCTAGCACTTAATATTTAATAAAGAAACTATTTTCTGCATAGTTTCAGGCTTGTTACACTTTACTTACACTTTATATTAATTGCATACACACAAAAAAAATCTGATTTATTAAAGATCAGAAATATTCTTACATGCAAAAGCACAAAATTCCACCCTGTCTCCACCCTTAATTAACTTTATTAACAATGAGTAATGAGTTCACTTTATTAAACAGCAATCAAAAGAATCAAACAGCAAAATAAAGGAAAGCAAGAAACAAAACTTTACAGAAAGCGAAGTGGAGGTGCTACTATTGGAGGTGCAAACAAGAAAATCTTATTTGAAATATCGTCCTCTGTAATTTTTAACAAAATTAAAAAATGACTGAGATGATGTAAACATGTTGGGATCTGAAAATCGCAATATAACTGAGCTTACAGCTATGTAACCGCATAAACGCAGTTTCCTGATAGGAACAAAAGAGGGATATAATTAAATAGAATCAACAACGCATCACTTGCCAAGAAACCGCCTATTGCACGTTATTGTATGTTAAATTTGGTGTTATTGCTGTTACTCTCTCATACTTGTCAATGCAAGTTTAACATGACATTTCATGAGAAAGAACTCTCTGAGGATCTGAAAAAAGAATTGTTGCTTTATATAAGGCAGCGCAGTGCAAGAAGGCCGTGGGTTTGATTCCCGGGTCTTTCGCTGCAGAGTTTGCATGTCTTCCCCGCGCTTACATGGGTTTCCTCCGGGTACTCCAGTTTCCTCCCACATTGATTTAATAATAATTCTACCAGACCCCCATGATCCGAGCTCAGTAGGAAGTGGTTATAGAAGATGAATGAATGTTTTATATAATGATGGCCTAGGCTACAAGAAGATTGCCAAGACCCTGAAACCAAACTGCAGCATGGTGGCTAAGCCCATACAGCAATTTAACAGGACAGGTTGCACTCAGAAGTTGAGTACACAGACGTAAATAGACGTATGAGTGCTGCCACTATTGCTGCAGAGGATGAAAGGGTAAGGTGTCAATCTGTCAGTGCTTAGACCATATACCACAGACTGCTTAAAATATGTCATCCAGAGCTTCTTCAAGAGATAATGCACAAGAAAGCATGCCAACTGTTTGCTAAAGAATAGCATGCTAGGGACAAGGATTACTGGGACTACTGATGTCCTGTGCTCTTATGAGACCAAGAAAACTTGTTTGTTTCAGATGTGTCAAGCGTGTGGAGGTGAGGTGTACAAAGACAAGTGTGTCTTGTCTTCGGCCAAGCATAGTGGACTGTCATGGTTTGCAGCTGCATGCTGGCAGCACTGAGGAGCTAAACTTTATTAAGGGAACCATGAATGCCAACATGTAAAATACATGTAACAAAATATTGACATTTTGGACCCAATTTGGTAATTTCCTTTTAGGGATGTCCAAGACAGTAAAGTTACACTGTTAGACAAGCTGTATTCTCACTACTTTACACTGTAGCCATTTTTTTCTTCACAAATTTACACTGTTAGACAAGCTGTATACTCACTACTTTACACTGTAGCCATTTTTTTAAACAAAAAGGTATAATAAATATTTACAAGAAATGTAAGAGGTGTACTCACTTCAGTGGCTTACTGTATATATTCTCTGCCAACAGAGAATTCACAATACAAAGAGACAGAAAGAGTGTAAGAGTAAAAAAGACAGTAATCTCAGATCTTATCTGTATCTGAGCCCTGCACAGATGTGACACTAGTACTGTTTTGGCAATTTATCAGTAAAACAGAGCTGTCTGTTTGCTAAACATTCCACTGACAGCAATTATTTCTACATTAATTTTTTTCTGAACTACAAGTTGAAAATTGTGTATTAATTCCCAACCAAATTAAAAGGATTATATAGGGGTTTTTTTTCTATTTCCACCATTTTACAGATGTCCATATCCAGAGCAACTTGCATTTATCACAAGATTTTATTCAACTGAGCAGTTCCAGCTTAGGGAGGCTAAATCTTTGATATTCTGATCAGCAGTCAAACACCTTTAGCCATGAGAACTAATTATATTCTTATAATTTTCTGAAGCAAATAAACATTAATTTGTTTGTCTGGTTCAAGGCCACAAAGAATCACTCACACATAATCACCAATCAACCTAATGGACTGTGGGAGGACACCAGAATACCCAGAATAAACCCACATAGGCGCAAGGAGAACATGCAAACTTTATTTTATTTTAATGCTTTTCTGGTGTCAATGTAATAACATATTATAATACTAAAATCATATTTAGCTGCTTAATGTGTTCTGCTCTTATAAAGAAAGTCACCTTGTTTTTTTTTCTTTCTAATAATTAGCTTTCTGACAGTCTTTAGTTTGCTGCATCAACAAATTTCTGTAACTGATTGGTTACCTTCCTTATAGCAGATGTTTGCCGTAAAACCTCACCTAAACATTTGCATGGTGCAAGGCAGCAAATTTAATCTGATTTGGTAGTTTTACTATTGACAGCTGTCCTCATAGACAGATGGGTCTGCCTGGTGGAAGGTAATGTAAAAAACACGTCATGCAATCAGTATTTGTTAATGTTTAAGAGCCACTTTCTTGTGTCTGATCGGAAAAGAAACCTGACACAAACAAAATCGGATCTTTGTTTGTACGCTTTTACCTCGCCACTTCTTTTAAATCTACATTATATCTACGTAAGCTTACATACTTTCTAAATCAGACAAGCTATGATTTTATACAGTACTAACAGACTGATAACATCAACTCATCTTATCTGGTACATAGGTTTCAAACCTGTTTGCTGTCTTTCAACAATTAACTAAACCCAGCAGGAGTATGCATTCATTACTGACCAAATACCTGTGTAGCTTAGGGCTGGGGGGCACATTTTAGTCAATGTGGCCTCGTTTACCCGAAAGTGGGTACTCAAATATTCAATCAAAGAGGAGAAAATTGCATTTCACCTTATCAGCTGCAGCTGCTCGACCGCAAGAAGGGACAAGTTAATCGCAGACCTTTCCTACCTCTGCCATTCATCTCCTATAATCCTCTTTTCTATTGCTTTGCCCTGCTGTAATTACACACTGGGGTTGATATTTGCCATTATGGCTAAATGGGCATGCAGCACAAGTAGGATTATAAGCAGAAGCCAATCGTGCAGAACTCTGCAAAACTCTCCAGTCTGCTCATTATAACACTCATTTGCTTATTGTTAAACTGAAAGAAAAACATTTTTTATACAGATTAGGTAAAAGTTTGTCTACTCTTTTGTCAAAGAATATAACAATATTAAAATAGAATATTAAAATATAAGCATAATATTGTTAACAATAATTCTTGGCTTTGATTTCAAGTTTTTTTTTTCTTTTACAAATCTTTAGTATACAGATGCTTTACTAAAATTTCTATTGCCATTTTGCTGTGCATACCTAAAAAAGAAGATTAACTATTTGTGTATATCTAAATGATGATTAGATCTTCATTAGGTGAATCTTTAAAACTGATTTTTTGCTCAGGGTATTGAAATTGTGGATAAATGTTGGCTCAATTTTTTCTTACATTTATTCTGGGCTTTAAAAAAAATTATGTTCCTTTCTAATTTGGCTAGCAATATTTTGCAACAAGCTCTTGAATACAGAAGAATTCTGACATTTTTTTTTCTAAGCAAACAAAAACTAGATCGAATATTGTTATTTATTTTTCACATAATGAAAATTTGTACAGCAAATGCAATGCAGAGCAGATTCAGGCATGCTGTTTTTTGGGCTGTGGTGGTAATCTGAATCTTATTTGTTGATAGGCCCTTGCTGTTTGTCTGGTGGCTTCCCCTATCCAGAGCACATGGCTCTCGTTTGCTATCTGCAAAGCCCTGCCACGATCACATTTGCATCTTTGCTTACTCCTGTGCTTGAAAAAAAAGAATTAAAATGCTTCTGTTCTCTGAACAAGGGCTCCCATGATAGCTTTCCACTTTGAGTAGCAATTAATGTGTTTTCTTGCTCAGTGGCTTGTCAAACACATTAATCAGTGGCAAGGGAGAAAGAAGAAAGAGCAAACATGAGAGCGTTAAAAGATAAAAAAAAAAGGATGTAGGTTTATGGAAGGATCTTTTTATTTTTTTATATTTTTTTATCTTCTTCTCCTTTCGGCTGCTCCCATTTAGGGGTCGCCACAGCGAATCACT
>JAOTQW010000014.1:3956158-3972556 GCA_026260075.1 Sisor rabdophorus
TGACAATTACCATTGTAAAAAGCGCTATACAAATAAAACTGAATTGAATTGAAATTGATTTCAGCAAATTCATTAATTCATTTAATTCTATATCTGTTTATTCCCGAACCTGGGGTCACGGTGGTCTGCTGGAGCCTATTCCAGCGCACCTAGGGTGGAAACAGGTCACCCTGGACACGCTGAACAGGTCAACAGTCCTTCGCAGGGCCATACACACACACACAACCACACGCACTATTTCAGCAAATATAACCTGCAAATGTTTGCAGTTTAACCAATGGACATTTTCAGTTGGTTTTGAAAATCTATTGTGCGTGAAGATGTGGAAAAGTGCATTTTAAGATTTTTATTTTTATTTTTTTTTTTATTTCTGATTTGGAGGTTTGTTTAAAAACAATCAAGTTATTCTTTATTGCTTGATGACTTGAAAATTCTGAGAAGTATAATTTTTATCGATTATTTAAGAAAAGAAGAAAAAATTACATTTGCATAATAATGTGGAACACAGTGTATATTAATTAATTTATTCCCTATTTCCAAATTGAAGTCACAGAGTTTTACTAAAGCCTATTCGAGCGCAGATAGGGTTAGAGGCAGAGAGGTCACCAGTCCGTCACAGGGCCACACATAGACGAACAACCACACACACATAAATTAACTCCTCTTGGCATAACATTATGTTATGCTATAACATTAACATGTTTTTTAACTGGTACGCCCTGGACAGGTCAAGAGCTGTTTTTGAAAAATGTAAAAATTAAATTTTTTACCAATAATATATTTTTTAACTCATACTCGTAATTGTACTTGTACTTTTTTAAAACAGCAGTGCTATTTAACAGTCAGAAAGAGGAAATTATTTAACCTGAAAGAAAATTTGGTAGATGTTTGTTAATAGAGGGCGATTGTGTACACATATTGCCCTTTTAGTGCCTGTCGGTTTGGATTGTCTCTGTAAAAGTTAATGCTAAAAGATCACAAACCAGTTTAAAAAACAAATTTATTTTGTTTACAGTGAAATAGCAGATCTTTGAAGTTTTTTTTAATAAAAATCACAGTTCACAAATATATCCAGTACTAACACTGTTAGTGTAGCCCAATTAACACTAAATAGACATTACATAGGTCTTATAACATGCAAAAACTTTTTGCAAGTTCACACATTTAAAGCCTAACACTCTGAACTGAAGCAGCTTATTATCATAGTATGTAAAGGTCACTATGCTGATCAAGGGCTTATCCTAGCAGAAAGCTATTGTGTGCCACAAAACACACCTATCCCATTATAGGCTCCTTTGTTCATTAAGCAACTTACTGCTTATTGAGCAGTTTAGCACTAAGACTACTTTTCAAGATGTGCTTCTTCTGCCACAGCAGTGGGTAAGTCTTGCTACTTTAAGTGTGTCTCCAGAGGGTTATTATCTGCAAAAAAAACTCTCACATGAGATGAAATTCCATATTTTGCCATCTTATTTTTCCTGTTTCTGCTATTTCAGATAAAATTGGTGAAGAACGAGAATGCATCTAGAGAACACAGCACATTTCACTCAAGGTCCAATAATTTTTTGTACCAGTCTATGGCAAGTGAAGCATATACGCTTAATAAAACTTTACTTTTTACTTTCTTATTTGCAATAAATGTTAGGGTATTTCACATTTTTTAATTGATAATGCATCATCTGCAGTATATATAAATGTAATCAATAGATAAATTTATGTTGTTGTGATTTTTTTAAAATTTTAGTTAAAGTAAGAGTACAGATATTAAATGGAGCAACACACCAGGGTTTGGGGGCACTGGGTGGCAAGGGGTGTTTCAGCTGACATTTGAAATCCTCCAGTGTAGTGATATTTACAAATTACACTTTGCACATTGCTAACACAGTATCTCACTGACATAAAAAGCAGATGCAAAAATTTTGTTTAAGTTATTGCATGTCAAGGATTGTGTATTTTGATTGAAAAGATAATGCAACATTTGTGCATTGTGGTTAAGCTATATTTATGCCTAATGTGAGGGCTTCTTCTTCTTCTCCTTTCGGCTGCTCCCATTTATGGGTCACCACAGCGAATAACCTGTCTCCACCTAGTCCTATTCTTTATATCCTTCTCACTCACACCCACTAACTTCATGTCTTCATTTATCGCATTCATATACCTTCTCTTTGGTATTCCCCTCTGCCTTCTACCTGGTAGCTCCATTGCAAACATCTTCCTACCAATGTATTCATTTTCCTTCCTCTGTACATGTTCAAATCACCTTAATCTGGCTTCCCTGGTCTTCACCCCAAAACACCCAAACATGAGCTGTCCCCCTGATAAAATTGTTTCTAATCCTATCCAACTTCATCACTCCCAAAGAAAACCCCAACATTATCTTTAGTTCTGCTACTGGTATGTTGAAGTACTCAAAGTTTCTTTTAACTGGAACTGAGGAGCCAAGCCAAGCTCCTGAAAACTGCACTTAGTGATGTTTGGCATGGATGCAGCTATCATAAAAACCATTCCATGAAGTCTCTGTGCACTGTTCTTGGGTTAATTTGAAGCCTACATGAAGTTTGTATATAGTGACCTGCCCTGCTCCGTCAGTTTACATCGCTTACCACTCTATGGCTAAGTTGCTATCATTCTCAAACACTTCCACGTTCTTATTATACAGCCGACAGTTGACTGTGGAATATTTAGGAGCGAAGAAATTCATGACTGGATTTGTTGCACAGGTGGCATTCTATCACAGTTCCACAATGTAATTCACTGAGCTTCTGTGAACAGCCCATTCTTTCATGTTTGTAAAAACGGTATGAATGTCTAGGCGCTTGATTTTATATACCTGTGGCCATGAAAGTGATTGGGACAGTTTACTATTGGGATAGTTTTGTTCTGCTGGTTGTCTTTTCACATTCCAATACAAATCATAACAATATCAAGTGTTAGCTGTTCCCTATATGGAACGGAGCAGAAGCTTGGTTTGCATTGCCAGCAAATCACCAAAGGGTTGCCCTTTATCACCAATCCTATTCATGATGTATGAGTCAGACTTGAAATAATTGGCCAAGCATTTATAGTTTATAATTGCTGGTGAATATCACTTTATTCACCAGCTTTATTTACCAGCTTCTCGTATACAAATGAGTGTACAGTGCATGCATTTTGATGCAAGTTTGATTTTGTGGATTGAAGTAGCATCAAGTCTAGAAGAAAGTATTGAAATGTAAATTTAATTATTCAGAATTGGTCAGTGCAGGGGTGGAGACCACTCTAAGCATGAGGGTGCAGAAACAAAAGGAATTATGAACACTCACCACATGGGGCTTTGGTTGTGTTGGTCGCTTGGGAAAGAAAGCCAAAAGGTTTCCTACTTAGCTGGACTAGAGACAGAGGTGTTACCTGATAGATCTAAGTTGATGAACTGATTTAGCGCCCTACCTTGCATGCCTAAGGTGCTGCAATTTCTACAACACCTTTGCCACCATCTACCGAACTAGATTTGTTATCTGAGCAGGTTAAATGGATTGTGGCAAACTGGTAGGTGAAAAATCTGTTTGGTTCTAAGAGTGCTCAGAGTGCAGTCACATAGTGAGTAAGGAAATCTATTAAATTAAATTATGGAATAATGAAATGGGAGCATGAATCTAGTTGTTCATATGAGAGAATTTTTCTGTGCTATAAATTGGAACAGCTTGAATATAGAAGACAAGGTTATCAGTGGTGCTACATGTATCATTGCAAGCTGTTCAATAAAGCGTTGGTGAACATTATTGGTTCTTCTCTGCCATAGAGACATTGTCCTTAGGGATACAGGTTTGATACAGCATGTCTAAGCTAAGTGGTGCATTGCTCATATCAACCATCTGCTGGCCTGCCAGATTTAATCATTATGACAGACGATGACACAGGATTTACAGAGCAGCCATGCTGCGACGAATAGCCTCTCTCTGTCTCTTTTTCTGTCAGTACCCTTTTCCATCACACACATGCACACACATCTAGTATTTAGACTATATAGGCTCTAGCCAATGTATCATTCTGACCTTTCAGAAAGCACATGGAGAGAACTCTGAATGCTGGGGTTTGAACCTGTTCTTGCTAAATTAATGTTTTAGGATCAGTGTTTTACAAGGAATACAAATAGCAATCTAACAATTTAGTGTAGTATTTTTATTCATACATTCATACATTTATATATTTAGTTTACATTTACAGCATTTGACAGCATCTTACCCAAAGAAACATTTATCTCTTCTATACAACTTAGGAATTAAAAGTAAAGGGCCTTCCAGGTATAATTCAACACCTTACCCACTTAGCCATTTCACATTTGTTACAAAAATTATACAAGTTTACAACTCCCCTGTTAATTTAATATTTGCAAAAACTATAAAAACTGCAAACAGGAAAAAATGCACTTACATCTCTTTGCTGTAACCCCAAGAAATAAACAACATATAACTTAACTTAGTTGTTAAGGTAGATAGATGCTTTCTTTCATCAAACACATAAAGCTATTATTTATTCATTGATTCATTAATCAATTAATTTATTCATTCCCTAGCTTGTGGTCATGGGGGTCTGCTGGAGCCTATCCCAGCACAAATAGGAAGAAAGGTAGGGGTACACCCTGGACAGGTTCCAGTCCATTGCAGGCCCACACATAGATGAACAACCACAGATACTCACACTAATTTCTATGAGCAATTTAGAGTCATTAATCAACCGAATGTATATGTTTTTGGAAACCGAAGTACCTGGAGTAAACCCATGCGGGGAGAACATGCAAACTCGAACCTACGACCTTCTTGCTGTGAGGCAAACACTACACCACCTTGCTGCCCTTCATTTATTCATTCATCTTCTATCCCCATTTATTTCCTCGGGGTCTGCTGGAGCCTATCCCAGCTATGTATTGTCTAAATTTGTGTCATTTATGTATGCAAAGAATGTGATACTATTTTTCCCTTTTGCACCACAGACAAATCAGATTAACCTCGTGCACAGAATAGTCCTGCATCAAAAAGAACATCAAAGAAGTGATGCTAATTTTCCCATTATGAAAGCAATCTTGTAAGAGCTGCATCTTATGATATGAAAATCGATACATTTCATTTTATGCCATACAGCTTTGATCATTATGTCACACACTGTGAATGTTTTATACTTAAATAACTTTACTGAGTGCTAGCTCATACACCAAGACAATAACAAGACCCTAAGAGGTGTCAAGACATTAAGCAGTTAAAAAATGGGAATGTGAATAATATAATGTATAATTCCACAGAAAAGCAACAACTCATGAAGATGAGGTCTAGGCTAGATGCAAGGAACCTAAAACTGAGCTGCAGCATGGTGGAAAACACCATACAGCAACTGTTGAGCTGTCCAGGGTGTACCAAATTTTTTAAATATTTGGAGGGGCGGCGTGGTGACGTAGTGGTTAGCATAGGCGCCTTAAAAGAAAAAGGTGAACCACGGGCACTGCGTCTTTCTGTGCGGAGTTTGCATATTCTCCCCACGCTTGCATGGGTTTCCTCTGGGCACTCCAGTTTCCTTCCACAGTCCAAAAACATGTGCATAAGGTTGATTGGTGACTCTAAATTGGTTCATAGGTGTGAGTGTGAGTGCGTGTGGCTGTGTCCCTGCAAAGAATTGGCGACCTGTCCAGGGTGTACCCCTTGGCTCTCGCCCGATGTGCACTAATGTTTTTAATGTTTAATGTTAGATATTATTTTTAAGAATGTATAGTGATAAAGATCTTTTATTTTCCTGTATTATTTGATTTTTTACTTTTGTGTATGTGTTTGTTTTCTCAGGATCAATTGCTGTGTTGTTTATGTTGCCCATCTTTATGATTTATCTCTGACATTTTTCTTACCAAAATTCCCAAAGATTTGCACAGTTAATTCTGCACTGCTTACAGTGTGGTCTGGAATAAAGATACTCATTTAAAATTTTACACCCTGTGTCCGTTGTCATCACTAATCTCAGTCTACGTATTTGTAACCTATAAGAGTTACTATTCAGAAACTCAAGTTACCTCAAAATTTTGGGGTATATAAAGCACCAAAGGGCCATGTTATCGACCCCTGACTGTTGGACTGATGCAATGGCCTATTGTGATGCAATGCCCCATTTCTATCCACCAGGTCCAGATTATGGAAATAAGCAAAATAATGCAGAAAGGATAATCCTGCTGCCCTGAAAATATTTGGCAAGGATATCTCAAGACCAGTACCTTGGTTTAGCTTTCACTGGTCTTTGTCTCCGAAGGTAGCAGCAAAAAGTTTAATGTGGAATGGCTTTCACCGTACTAGGCTGCCAATGTTTGATCTGCCATGATCAAACATTAGTTGCCATAGAAAACTCCTAGTTTCACAAATCCTGTCATCAGAGGGACATGGAATGCAGCTCCAGCCACCTTCAGTCCCTGCAGAAAAACACTGAGGTAAAATTCTAGAACTTGGCCAGATAACACGTTCTAAAGCGTGCACAAACACAGCCTCTACAGTGATTAATATAGGTGACGACTGACCACTTACGACTGCTTCCCAGAATGTGAGAAAGGCATCCAGCATAAGCATTAAACAAAAAGCCCCTAGTTTCAGACCATGCATCAGGAACCAAAGATCCCTTCATATGAATTAGGCTTGAAGACATTGCCTTCAGTGTATTGCCCTTTGGTTTTGAACACTTTGTTTTTTTTGCTGTGGGAAAAAAAATGTCTGACAGTGAATGACTGACCCTGATTTCTGATTTTCCTCATGGTCATGAGTGTTGACTTTTGAGGATTCACACCTAGGGTCAGCTGCTGGTCATGGAGGAATCAAGCCCTCAGGAAAGGCTTGTGGTGGTGTTAAGTCATGAGACATCAGCACAGATTATAGGGTTCCTGGCATCCCATGTGGCCAAAGCCCCATGCTCTGAAGCACCACCAGGGGTAGTAAGGTATCTCCTGAAAGACAACATCTACTGTCAAGCGTCCAGGGTGTCCAGAAAAAGAGATTTAATCATAAGTGTCTTGCCATCAACATTATAGATGCTATGAAGCGGCTAACTACCCTAAGCCTTATTGAGAGCTTAGACAGATCTCTGGCCCTATTGAAATTCTTAGATTATGTTTCCAAGCTCTCAAGCCTGAATTGGAGGGCCTTAATGGCAAGCTTAAAGGCCCTACTGGTGATGACCCAGAACAGATAGCTAGCATCTGTTCATCCTGGGGCATCGCCACACCATGTATACAAAAATATATAAAGTAAAATATAAGATGCATTTACATATATTATTTTGCACTACTAATGCACCACTGGGCAGCGTGGCGGTGAAGTGGTTAGCAGGGTCGCCTCACAACAAAAATGTCCTGGCTTCATATCCCGGGCTTGTGGTCTTTCTTATAAGCGGGTATAAAAGATGAATGAATGAATAACGCACTACTATTTTTATGTCGTTTTAACTCTACTGCTGTTTTAAAGCATTACAAATGTGTCACTGCAAGGTGTGTTTCAGCACCAGAATAATCATCTTCTGTACCCACTTATATATATTTATATAACATTTGTGTGTGTGTGTGTGTGTGTGTGTGTAAATACCAATACAAATAATAATGTCAATACAAATGCCTCTGCTGGTTGCTTGTTGATTGCCTTATCTGTTCAGTGCAACTTCTTATTGATCTTACTTAAACAAGGTTAACCAGGTGTGAACCAAGCCAGGACATTAAGAATCAGTTACATTGCAATACTGTGCTAGCTACATAAACTGGTTGATCCTTTTTGGTCAAACAACCGGATTCTAAATACAGTGGTGTGAAAAAGTGTTGGCCCCCTCCCTGATTTTTAATCTTTTTGCATGTTTGTCACACTTTAATATTCAGATCATTAAACAAACGTAAATATTAGTTAATGATAACACGAGTAAACACAAACACAAAGAAACTGTTTGCCCCATAACCTAATAACTGTTTGGGCCACCTTTAGCAGCAGCTACTGCAATCAATCGTTTGTGATAACTTGCAATGAGTCTGTTACAGCACTGTGGAGAAATTTTGGTCCTTTTGAGGATCTTTTGGTCTACTTCGCTATTTAGGTAATTTTTTGATTGCAAACAGGCGTGGCAGTAATCAGGCCTGAGTCTGACTAGAGAAATTGAACTCAGGTGTGATGAACCACAGTTAAGGTATGTTTTAACAGGGGGCAAACACTTTCTCACACAGGGCCATGTAGTTTTGGATTTTGTTTTCCCTTAACAATAAAAACCTTAATTTAAAAACTGTGTTTTGTTTTTACCTATGTTATTTATATTATTTAGTTAACTATGTTAACTAATATTTGAATTTGTTTGATGATCTAAAACATTAAAGTGTGACACATTAAAGTGACACACATTTGAATTAGTTTGATGATCTGAAACATTAAAGTGTGTGAAACACTTTATCACACCAATGTAAATAAGTTCCCATATCTTTACAGTAAGAGCTACATAATAAAAAAACCTTTTAATTAAGTAATTACCAATTGATGGTGGCGCAAAAAACTTAGCTGGGATAGGCAGACCCGAATAACCCAGAGTTAGGGAATAAGTGGGTACAGAAGATGAATGAATAAATGAATAAACGAATGAATTACCAATTGATGGCATAGATTGCTTTGCAGTAAAAACTTATGATCTCAGCAAAAAATATTTACATAACTGTATTGCAATACTTTAAATCAAAGAACAATGTGTCATTATTGACTGGTAATTTAGAATAACTATGTTATTAATGAATAATAATAATAATAATAATAATAAAGATATTTATAAGAATAAAAGAATATAAGAATTAAATAAGCATTTGGTATATTAGTTGCAGAATAGACACGATAACAATTAAATAAAAAGGGTTTAATGACTAATACTTTAATAGAACAGCAGAATGCTAATAGATTTATAATAGCACATTGTATAATATTAATAATATTAATTCATTCATATTATATACAGGGTTAAAAGGGAGGTCACTGGGGTCTGCTGTAGCCTACAGCAAAGGCAGAAAGTCAGGAGTACATTCTGGACAGGTTGCCAGTCTATAACCGGGGCACACATAGATGAACAACCACAAACAATTACATTTACACCAATAGGCAATTTCAAATCAGCAATCAACTAGATGTACATATTTTTGGACTGTGGTTGGAAACTGGAGTACGCAAAGTAAACCCAGTGTGGGGAGAACAAGCAAACTCCGTACAGAAAGACCCCCAGGACCTTCTTGCTGTGAAGCAACAGTGCTAGCCAGTCTGCCACCATTGTGCCTTAATAATAATAATAACAATGACAAATTATAAAATAATATATATGAAATAGAAAATTATATATATGTTGCAAACTCTTACTCCCACCACCAGAGAGCACTATCACCAGAGTATTAGCTGGGCTCCATTTGATGTTTTGAAGTATTTTTCATGAAACTTGCTAGACATTCTACATCTTGTTCTTGTAAAAATGACAGCTGAGTAGAATGCATTACGCAGAGTGAAGGTTTATTACCGAAAGAAACATAAAGAAGATTATAGACATTAATGCTTAGAAATAGGAAACGCAAACAATATTTCACAGTGAGGTTAGCTTAATGCTAAGCTTAAATATACATTACCTATGACTCAGGAGAAAAACACACCAATCAGTATTTAGGTGACGGTGCCCTTTGGTGGTTGAGGAAGGTAACGTTACATAACCCTTCGTTTTAGGGCGTCCACGGGGGCATGAAGTGGGGCGTTCAGGGTGCACAGCATGAAAGTTCATGAAAAAGGAGGGATCCACAATGTTCAGTGCTTTAACCCAGGATCTCTCCTCTGGGCCATATCCCTCCCAATTCACAAGATACTTCATGCCAGAAATCTTCCTTCCGAGTATCAAGGATTTTGCGCACTATGTAAGCTGGGGACCCCAAAATTTTGATAGGGGGTGCCGGGACGTTGGTCTGTGGCTCTGCATTCTGGGGGCCATGGTGGAGATGCGGTAGGAGGAAGGTAGTTCCAGACCGTTAGAGACGGGGTTTGAAAGGGCCTACATACTTGGCCTACATACTTGGGACTAAGTTTTCTTGAAGGTAGACGTAGGTGGAGGTTGCCAGTCCCCAGCTACACCAGTTGCCTTGTTGGTTCGGGTGGGGGCTTCTGCGATGATTTGCTTGTAGCCGATTAGAAAACATGGGGGGTTGGTAACCGAGAGTACATTGGAGGGGGTCATGTCGGTAGCTGCTTTGACTAGGGAGTTTAGTCCAGCGAGTTTGCTCACGAGAACAATACGAGCGGAGGTAGCGGACAAATTTCTGGTGTAAGCATTTTGCCTGCCGTTTGATTAGGGGTGATATCCAGAAGTCAGACTGATGATGATGTTAAGCCATTTGCAGAACTCTGACCATACTCTGTAAGTGAATTGTCCTCCAGGATGCCAGGACATGTCTAATTAAACTCACACTTTTGGGCCTTGAAAAACAGGCTGTTATCAAGTAGTGGTTGTAATACGGTACAGACATGGATGATGTAGAAGCGTGGGGAAGAAAATTAAGATCTAGTCGTTATAGATGATGACATAGACGTTGATCAGGTCATGGAAAATGTCGTTTATGAATGCCTGAAACACAACGGGCACGTTAGTGAAGCATAAGAGCATATTCACTTATCCCCCTCACGAATGCAGATCAAATTATATGCGTTTCAAAAATTCAACTTAGTGAAAACCTTAGCCAGACAGTGTTTTTCAAGGGCAGAAGGGACTAATGTCAGGGGGTTTTTGAATTTGGACGTAATATTGTCAAGGGCTTGATAATCTATTCAGGACCTGAGGGAACCATCCTTCTTCTCTACAAAGAAGAAGAAACCCAATGCTACTGGAGAGTTGGAGTGTTGGATGAAGACCGTTTTCAGGGCGTCCTTAACGTACAGTTGCATGGTATGGTTTTCAGGTTGGGATAGTGGATAGATTCGATATACAAGGATTCCAAAAATGATGGTGTGGTCAGGGAGGGAAGTAAGATACAATGACAGGGACTCAGTGTAATGCTTACCTACTTGGAGCAGTACTGGCTTACTCTGATGCTTAATACCAGATCTTAATACTTAATACTGCAGTTATGCGCAGTGGTGGTAAACAGGGTATGGTAGGGATTTTAAGGTTATTTGCCAGCCGTCGGTCATTAAGGTTGACGGCGACCCCAGTATCAATCAATGCCGAGGAGACATATCTTGAAAAAAATTCAGTGGATAATTTTACCAGAAAGTACAGACATGATAGGGAAAGAGGCAAAAAGGAATAAATTTACTCGGACTGAGCGAGAAGGTGGCTTCTTGGGGAAGTTGGCGCAGGCATGTGTTGACTCTCAACAATAGAAACGTACACTGCCCTAATGGTTGATGTATACCACCACCACAGTCTTTGCATCTCTGAGTGCTTGAAAGTGAATTCTGAGCTTTGCCTGAATTTTTGAAGTCAGCTGGGCTAACATCATGACCGAGTATGGGTGGTTGACAAGAAAAAAGATGCTCTGCATGGGAGGTCTTGGTCTGCTTCTTCATCATGGAGAATTGCTGAGAAAATTCTTCATTAGTGTTTTAAAAGAGACCACCTGGTGAGATGTGTGTGAAGAAAACGTTCTACCTCCCGCTTTTCAGCCAGGTGGCCATTTGGGTGGCCATCCCCTTACCAGAGCCTGCACTGTGCCCATTGTAGCAGGTAGGGTGTACTTGGACACAGAAAGCAATTCCCACACAGCTCTCAGTTGGGACCCTCTCTGATCAGCTCCATTTATGACCAAGGCATTTAGGGTGTACACAGCCTGTCCAGAGGCAAAAGACTGTGAGTCTACAATAGCTCTCTTCACTTGGGGGATGTCCTTGAACCCTGTTGCTGGTCCCCCCCTGTTGTAAAAAAACGGTGCATTTTACAATTTTGTTAAATTTTGTCATGTACTTCCATCAAAAAATTAAGTGGGGCAATTGTGGCTTGGAGTCATGACTGAGGTGCACTCAAACCAAATAATTTAGCTTTGAGCAGGGTAAAGAACACCACTGCAACACTATGTCTTTGGCTGCCTGGGCCAGTTTGTCTACCTGTAGCCTGTAGAAATTTTAACATTGTATCTTTAAAAAGTTAAATATTGGGGAAGTGAAGTTTGGAGGGTAAATATAAATACTTTTTAATGTAGTTGCATTTATGACATCAAGACTGGATTATTGCAATGCTTTAATGGTTCGTTGTTCTGCACAGTTAATAAAATCCAGATGGTCCAAAATGCAGCAGCTACTATAGTCCTCCACATCCGTTACGCTTTAACCAGTTGCCAACCATTTAAGTTTGTGGATCAGCACTTGAATGCAATAAGTCAGTTTCCTAACGACATTTATGTCTTCCAGGTAGCTATCCAAACAAGACCAGGAGGTTTTTTGCTGCAGCATGGGTAATCTATGTCTGATCATCGAAAAATCAACCCCCTGACTGAGTCTGCATTCTTCTCCAGTTTTTTCTCCATTATGTCACTGTTGGAGTTTTGTTTCCTTGCCACTCTCACCTCTGGTTTGCTTAGTTGAGGACACTTAATTGACAAATATAATCTAATTGAGTTTTTAAGTAAATGCTTATTATTGTTTCTGATTCTCTAAAGCTGCTTTGAAAAAAATCACAATTGTTAAAAAGTGCTAGATGAATAAACATGATAAAGATATGAATATTCACATCTTTAAAACATAAACTATTTCAGCTCTTAATATGCAAAGCCAAACCAATGGCCAAAGAACAGCATCTATATTTACAAAAAAATTGTTTAGAAAATTAAAAAAGGAATACTTTGGAGAAGAAATAGTTTTACAATTATATGTTATCCTTTATTTAAAAAATAATTCCTCACTGGTTAGAGTAAATAGTTATATCAAAGTCAGCAAAGGGAAATAAGTTTGAATGTAAAATAAGCTTATTTTATCTCTTACTTAATATAGTTATTTCCATGTCTAAAGTCTAATTTACAGTATTTCTACAGTATTTTACGGTATCAATCCCTGCAGATTAAAACCTGTTGTTGTAGCAGTCTGTAGCACCAATCGTTCCTGTCACATAGACAACCACATCTTTATATCAGTGAACAGCTATTATAATAGTTTGTATGTTCAGGATTAAAATTGGCCATTATCCATTCACACCAAACTAAACACTAAATTATGCGTGTGCATTAGGTTGATTGGTGACTCTAAATTGCCTATAGGAGTAAGTAAGTGTAAGTGTGTGTGGCACTTTGATGGACTCTCGCCCTATGTGCGCTGGTATAGGCTCCAGCAGACCCTGTGACCCTGAGTTCGGGAATAAGCAGGTAAAGAAGATAAATAAATGAATGTTGAAATACATCTAAAATTTTAATTAAAAATTTTCACCCTGTATTCGAGAATTTGACTTTCTGGTTATACTATCTATAATTTCATGACAGAAGGAAAAAAATTCCCTTTAGGTAGAAGAAATGTCAATCACTCTTCCCTGTTAGTCATTCATACTAGCCACAATTGGGTGCATGTCAAGTTACTAATATAAATTACATGTAATAGTGTCATTAGGACAATGAACAAATGGGAATTTTAGCTTTGTTTGGTCTAACATTCTGCCACATTATAGAACAAATAAAGTTGTGTTCTGTAAAAAAATACAACAAAAAAAATAAGTAATCTACTAGCAAAAATTTAGTCCAATATCATTTTTTAACTAAACTGCATTATACTGTTTTTGTTAGCTAAAGCACGAAAATGTTATTAAGCAGTTTATAGCTGTTAAATAACAATTGTATGCTGTAGCCAACAAAAACATAAAGAAGCTGTTTTTAGCTTCTTTCATGCAACTGTTATTTAGCACCACGCAGCTGTTAAATAGATACTAATCACTGCCACATTGTTGTAAATGAAACTCTATTAAACTGTCAGTACTATATTTTATATTTGTTTGTCTGGATTTAAGAAAGAAGCAAGAAAATAAATACAAAAAAAGAAATGTAAAAAAAATTATAATTTTTATGTTAATACAACACCAGTTAAATTTTGCTTATGATTTCAATATTTAAATTTTTATTGTATTATGTTTTTTATAAAGATTTGCCATTTAGGAATTAAAGATTGTGGTCTTTGGAATATCACCTTGATAGAAGGAAAAACAATCAGGGCTTGTGTGGGAGGATGAGCTACCGACTAGCTGTAGTTGGGCCCACCTCCACGCTGGGGGCTCACAGGCCGACTCATCCATCACCCAAGACTACAGCCTCCCTGGGAAAGTTTATGTCAGGGTACTGGAGAGGAAAATTCACCCAAGAGTTGAACCTCAGATCCAGAAGGAACTATGTGATTTTTATTCTGGCCATCAAACACTGGACCCGCTTTATACCCTCTTCAGGTTCCTGGTTGGTTTTATGGGAGTTTGCCCAACAGTTTACATGCCTGGCCAGAATCTGGACAAGGCATTCAATTGTATCCCTCAAGGAGGTCCTGTTGGGGGTGCTTTGAGAGTATGGGGTCCGGGGCCCTTTACTAAGCTGGAGCTTTGTTTGCATTTCAGGCAGTAAGTCAGACTTATTCCTGATGCATGTTAGATTGCAATGTTGAAATTAGAGGCACAGCCTGGGGCAGGAAGCAGTCTGGTTTGGGAACCACAGGACCGCCATCTGTAAAAAAACACAGGATATTTTTGTTGTCCTGTTAACTTTATCACACCAGGACCTTCAGTGTGCACTGGAGAAGTTTGCAGCCAAGTGTAAAATGACTGGGATAAGAATCATCCCCTCCAAGTCTGATGCCATGGTTCTTAGTTGGAAAAGGGTGGCTTGCCCCCTTCAGGTTGGTGGAGTTATCTTGCCTGAAGTGAAGAAGCATCTTGGGGTCTAAAAATGCTTCAAACAGTTTCGAATCTAATTTATGTAATTTAATCTGTTATGAAGCAAACCTATGAGGTTTTGAGAGGTAAACTAAAATGTCTAAATAACTAAGCTATTGATTCATTAAATCACAAATGAAACTGACTCCTAAAATACAAACCAGCAAAGTGCAACAAAACAGTGTATTCTAAAATAAGAAACGAAAACTATCTTCTCATAAAAATGAAAACTTGTGTCAGCCCGGATTGTGTTCGTTGTTTTAGTAATTAACAGGGTATCTGTTTTTTCAACATCAGTAGAAGTAGCAGAAATCAGTTGGTAAATTTCTTTTCAGATAACTTACAGTATCTTAAAATGGTCAAAACTACATATGTTGCAAAAGACATCTTGTCATGCCCCTGATGCTGCTGTGATCAATAATTATAACTATGGCCATCATTATAGCTATAATAATTATTCATCCATCTTCTAACCCGCTTAATCCCTAGGTTGGGATCCTAGCACGGTTGCTAGAAACCACTATGCCACTGCAATGCTCATAACCATAAAATTAATTCTTTGATCTTACCCGCTTATAGCCGTTTCCTCGAGCCTATACCAGTGCACATAAGACTCATTCCTTAACTTACCTTTTACTTAGATAAAGTTAAGGTAAAATGTGCAGGCAGGCCTGATGATCTTTAGTTTTAACCAAAATGTCAGAAAAAATATGGTGTAATAAAGTTAAATTACAGCACTGTATTGTTGGGCATAAGTAAACATATATTTCCATAATACTTTTAAAAAACAACTGCATACATTTACTACTATTCCAAAAACAGCATTTTACTGTTACATTTTGTGTGCCGAAAACCAAGAATTAAGAATAATTAGTAATGTTGGCTGCATTAGAGGGCCTCATAAAAATTTTACATAATCCAAACACAAATTGCTAACTGTTTTTAGTTTTATTTGCAAAAACACATTTCCTGTAAAAAATCAAATGGAATTACAAATCCACAGAACTACAAAGCCTTACAAAGAAACCTAACAATTGGTGTCAGGATTTGGACTACACAATGGGTTGTGTTTCTAATCTGGAATGATGTGACTCCAGTGTATACTCCCAAAGAACATTGTTATGTTGTCTTTTCTTTGAACTTGTTCAATGGTCATTCATTCTAGTTCATTCCCTAACTTGGGGTCTTCTCGCGCCTATAGCAAAATATATAATATAATAATTCATAATCAATGGTTTATAATAAACAATATATTTAGGTGATTGTGTTATTGAAACCTATGTACATTTTTAGTAAAGATAGCATTGTATCACTACATTATGCTTACCTTATGCTTATATGTTAATCCATTTCATCCACTTAAAGTCATCATAGAGGCAATGCCTTAGGTTTATTAATATAATATTTTACCTTTTTTCGATTATTTATGTATTAGCACGGTCGCCTCACAACAAGAAGGTTCTGAGTTCGAATCCCGGGCACGGGGTCTTTCTGTGCGAAGTTTGCATGTTCTCCCTGCGCTTGCGT
>JAOTQW010000014.1:4086147-4101787 GCA_026260075.1 Sisor rabdophorus
TTTAATTGAATAAATTAGCCCTTAAAGATTAAATGTCTATTTCTATAGAAATTTAATTTTTCTTCTATTACGCAACACTTGATTTGTGGCTATAAACAAAATTATTTTAAAAACTTAATTGCATTGAAAAAGCCATCAGTATGGATTACTAATTAATTAATGATGAGGGAAAAAACTGAATCGGCAAAATATTTTAGATAAAAGTCTATTTACTAAAGATTAGCTCCAAATACATGTTCCATTCTAAGTTCTTATACATAAATCCCCAACAATAGGTTTTCTATTTTTACCTAATTAAAAATGTTGTGACTGAACCGTTGACTAGCGGTTAGATAACCAACCTATCTAATAATTTACAGGAGGTCCACACAGATCGAAAGATTTGAAGTGAAAAACTTTAGCGTGTGACTATTTAAGCCTGAGGCTCCTTTAAATACATACATCTGCTAAAGCTGGAGGGGATATCCAAGATTCAAACAAGCCCTCTTCTCTCCTACTTCACGATTTGACGTTCACAAACTCTCCCCTGCGACCAAAGTGCTGGACTGCCAGCACTCCAGCTTCACAGCAGCAAAAGCCAAAACGAATTAGAGCACCTACAAACCTAAAGGGCCTCGTTGTCTGCAGTTCAACTGAGAGGAAAGAAACAGAATTCACATATGCACTCCTCCCCCCACAGAAGCGCATACACGTTACTCATTGAATCTGTTTTTGACAATAAATAAATTATATTTTTCCCTTGTTAGGGTAGCATAACTTTAAAGCAACCTTCCATCTGGGTTGAGCAGCTGCTACAGCATACCAGTCAGCAGGAAATTTTAAGCAAGAAAAGTCATGACCAAACTGTTGCGACATGAAATATTTGATTCAGAAGAAAGGAGATTCAACCAGAAGTTGACAAGTTCTTTGGTCAGTGCAAAGCAATAGCTGTCATCCATAATTTTTTTCAAGAGAGTACACAGCTCTTGAAAAGTAATGTTCGTTTGTCTGTATGGTCATAAATACCAATCCAGCAGTAAGAGCAAGAATCGTTATCTAAATCTTCACAATAGATCTCCTCCAGCTCAAACCCGGCCAATACAGAAAAAAAGGATGTAGCCATGACAGAAAATATGCTAGAACCAATTAAAACAGGGGTCACCAGGCTTGTTCCTGGAGGGCTGGTGTCCTGCAGTGTTTAGCTCCAACTTGCCTCAACACACCAAGCTTAATGAGCTAGTTCAGGTGTGTTTGATTAAGGATGAAGATAAACTCTGCAGGACCCCAGACCTCCAGGATTGCATTCAGTGACCCCCAAATAAAGTTTTAACTCTGCCCTCTTGTGGCGACACCTTCACCATCATCACTTTCATCAACAGCACCATCCGCTCAGGTTCAGTTATATTTCTACAATGGTTCAACCCCAGCCGGTACGATGTCTGGGTTGTTGGCACTGAGGTGGGTTGGGACAGACAGATGCACTGGCACAGCGAGGCCTCCTGCAGCTCTCTGTTCTTCAGCAGCACTGAGGTCCAGATGGTGCGAAACTTCACTTGGTGGATTATCTCCAAATGCTTCAGGATGGGAAAAGGATGAGGTGTGTGTGTGTGTGTGTGTGTGTTGTGGAGGAGGAGGGCGGTTCCTAAAGCCCTCATTTAAGCATTTCATACATAAACAAGGACCTGATTTAAGGATGGTTAAACTAATAACGGGGATAATAAATGACAAGCTTAATTTTAAGAATTCACAAAAATCATTTAAAGAATTTACAGTCAAGTGAAAAAAAGTGTTAAATAACGTTACCGGTTTTGTTTTATTAATCCTAAGAACATATAAAGAATAAAGTCTATGGAGTCTGTATAAAGAATTGAGTAGCTTAAACGAATAAAATCATTTTAAAAACCCATAAACCATAAAGCTTTTACAACTTAGCTTACAATATTTGACAGACTTAAAAGTTTCCACAGAAGAATTAACCCCTTATAGGTAAATATAATAATAAAAAAACTCCTGTTTTGGCATTATTTAACTCTATGCCACCAAATTAAAATGTAATTTTAAAATTACACTTTTAAAACTAATAAAAATAAACTTACATTGGAAAGAGCCAGAAATTCCGACCATTCCTCCTCAGCAGCAAATGTCGATAGTTGAATTTCAATTTTGGTACCTTCAATACAAAAATATTATATATTTCCTAGCCCAACTCGCGATTACCGACGCCACAAACACACGCCAGCACTGCGACTGTGTACAGCGCGCGCTAAACTGCTGACTGAAAAGTGGAACAGGCGCAGAGAGGCGGGGTTAAAACCATAACAGACGCACGAGCGCTTTTTTGCCTCGTCACGTGTCTCGCCACGTGTGACAAATTTTTCGCAACTGATAATCGCGGCAAAAAACACCTGCTTTTAATTAGAACCCAGCCACGCTTCAATAAATAAACAACACCTTCAGATCTACTGCATATATTAATATGTATGTATATGTTTATATTTATTATTTTTGTTCACTTAAAATCTGATTTGTCTGTAATAATAATATATTTTTTAAAATATATATCTCATTCATTCATTTAAACTCAGGGTCACGGGGGTCCGCTGGAGTCTATTCTAGTGCACATAAGGAGAGAGGCAGGGTTTACACCCTGGACAGGTCACCAGGCCATTCCAGGGCCACACACACAACCACAAATTCATCCAGAGTAGCTGTAGGAACCCATGCAAGCAGGGGCAGAACATGCAAACTCAGCACAGAAAGATTCCAAGGCCTGGATTCGAACCCAGGACCTTCTTGTTTTGAGGCAACTGTGCTAACGTCTACGCCACCGTTCCATATAAATATATATATATATATATGTGTGTGTGTGTGTGTGTATTTAAGAAATGTAAGGGTCTTACTTACTCCTGTGACTTCTGTGGCGTAATGGTAACACGGTTGCCTTACAGCTACTCTGTTCTACTCTTGGTTCTTTGGTTTCCTCCCACAGTCCAAAAACATGTACATTTAGTAATTTTAAATTGCCAGTAAGTGTGTGTGTGTGGTTGTTTGTCTATGCGCAATTTCAACTAAATTTGACAAACTCTGCATGGAAAGATACCTTGGAATTGACCCTGGAACCTTTTAACCACTAGGCCACCATACCGCCCATATATATATACGAGCAGCTGCATCCAAGCATCACCAAGTGCAATGCAAAGCGTCAGATGCAGCGTTGTAAAGCATGCCGCCATTAGACTCTAGAGTAGTGCACTTGCGTTTCTCCATCTGCCATCTAACTGACGAATTTGGATCTCAGAGTCTGGTGTGGATGAACTTGCAGGTCCTGATCTCATTATGATTGAACACCTTTGGGAGGATTTAGAATGGAGACTGAGAGCCAGGCCTTCTTTTCCAGCAATCCTTTGGGTTCTTTCTGTGTGGAGTTTGCATGTTCTCCCCGTACTTGTGTGGGATTCCTCTGGGTACTCCGGTTTCCTCCCAAAGTCCAAAAACATGTGCATTAGGTGATTGGTAATTGTAAATTGCCAATAGGACTGAGTCTGAGTGAGTGTGGTTGTCTGTATGTGGCCCTGTGATTGATTTGCAACTGGTCCATAGTGTATCCCATGCCTCTTGCCCTATGTGTGCTGGGATAGGGTCCAGCAGACCCCTGTGACACAGAGTTGAGGAAATGCAGGTATAGAGGATGAATGAATGAACTTTTACATGTCCAAGTCCTCTCGTAGAACCAACTTTTTGTTGCGTTTAACTGGATTCAAAATGAACCTTCTAGTATAATACAAACAAAACATTCTAGATAGAAAAAAAGCCATGATGGGAAAATGTTAAGGATTTGTTGTCATAGTGTTTATCCAGTGTCCTATAGTCACCTGCTATGCTCACATGTCCCTGTGAGCTAATCAAAAAGTGAATTCAGCCTTTGAAATCATGTCACATTCTACCTTTCCCACACCACATGAAAATAATATGCACCATAATAACACCCAAAGAAACCAACTTGCTCTCAAATAAGGTAAAACAAATGAAAATTTCAAATATCCAATGTCTAAAATGATTCTGTGCACTGCATTAGTTTTCATTTATCTTTGTTGAGGGGGGCCAGTTTTACATTGCATGTGAATTACCCTGGGGCAAAAAATAGCATTTCAGCAATAAAAATTTGAAAGAAAATTACTCATTTCATTGAAGTTTGACTAGCTATATGCCAGTGGCACAATGTACAGCAAAGTGTAAATTAAAGATATAGTGGACATAAAAATACATATAACCTCAATAAATTTAAGCAAACAATAAATATATAAAGGCACCGGAGTATTACTCATCTTTCAACTCTGCCTATTTAACGTGTAGCTTTAAACCTGTTGAGCTTAGTGTAGATTAATTACATGGGTGATCAGTCGATGCTTTATGGCCAGTTATGACAGCTGTACACTCCTAGATTGTTCCCATCTCCAAACAGGATATATGGATGCTGAGACTTGTCTCAGGTCCCCACCCTCCCTCACTCCATCGCCTACGCAAACACATGCTGCTAGTTTTTTCCCTGTCCACCCTGTGAGCCGGCCACCTGCTCTAAAACATGCTGCACAGCTGCCTGCCTGCAAAAACAAATGAACACAAGCGTGAACTAGGAAGAAAGAGGGAGAGAAAGACAGAAAGAGAAAAAGCTAACTAAATGATGTCTTCATGGCTGCTGTCTCTTCTGTCTTTTTAGATAAAGAAGCAATAATTCAGGTTTGGACAAAGTAAAACAACATGTTTACATACTATGATAGCATCTATTTTTTATTTTTATCAATTAAAAAAAAAAATATCTCTATTTGGCCACATCAAAAGATTTTTTTAATGATGCAATATTTTTTTGTGATTAACATTTTATGAAAAGTGTTAAATCATTTTAACAGGTCCTTAATTTCATTAATTATTGTTATCCAAACTAAAATAGCCCTATGTATCCTAACCACAAATAGCTTAATGTTTGCAATATCGAGGAAATCATACATCCAGCATGATATTTTAAACCTCTCTTGAACAAAATGTTTGCTTTCAATACACACGATTAAAGTGAATACTTCCATCCTAGCTAAAATTATCCAAATGCAGGTGTGTATTTATGCATTTTTAAATTTTAATGTTTTTGTGTATTTAAGTAAGTGTTTAGTATGTTACCTCTGAGAAGCCATACAAATCTTAGATCACCTCTTTTTGGCCCTAACAAATCTTAACTGTTTTCACTAGTGTCACTTTTATATATATGAGCGTTAGCATTTAACAGAGTTTAACAGTCCACAGTAATACCCAGTACAAATTTTTAACAAAATATTCCCAAATCCGTTCACGTGCTTTTAACCAGGTTGGAGCCTGTTTTGTTGGTGCATGTGTGCCACACTCGATATTATGCTTAAACTTATGATGTAAGTAAAGCATTCATTTACTCACAGTCTCATAGTCTGCAACCATCTTCTCTGGATAGCATTAGTGGAAAATAACAAATTATATTTACACACATTATTTCCACGTTTAAAATTCATAATCCCGGAATATTAAAATATTCCTGGAATACTGCAATGATTGATTAATGCGCTGGAGAGCAAACAGCTAGAGCTAAAGACAGATGTTAATGATGACGACCTAGGTGGAAGTAAAATTTGGTGGAATTCTTCTGACCCAAAGACCTCTTTGAAAGGCAAGAAAGGTAACAGGTTTATTTGCAGTGTAAACTTCCTCAAGGTGACTGAACTGTAGCTTACAAAAGCTCAATCTGTGCAAGCATGCTGATGTAAGTTAATAATTCTTATATATCTTATATATCTGTTACATACAAAGTTCAAGATTTACATCCGCTTGTCCTTTTTGAACTACACTGGAATCCCGCGCCCACAAGCCTGCTGTTGAAAAAATGTTACTTTGTAAATTATATTCTGAGTAAATTTAAAAAGAACTACTTTTTACATTTACTTGAGTGGATTTGTACTTTTACATTTACTTTAAATTTGTAAATTTAATTGAAGTAACAATAATTTTACTTAAGTAAAATATTTATTACTCTTTTCTGGGAGCCTGATTGTGTTTAACCGTTAAAATTGATAAGACAATAAACTTATATGGAAGGATGGCGTTGCCTGAAAATAACGTTTGTGTCATTCGGGATGCCTTTGTGATGATAATTTTAAACGGACAAATCAAAAGGAGACTTGCCCATGTATGTATGTGTATGTATTATATTAACAAAGACAGTCATAAATTAGAGAATCAACATGGCAATCTGGCTCGTGGCAGTGTGTGTATGTGTATGTGTATGTGTGTGTATGTGTATGTGTGTGTGTGTGTGTGTGTGTGTGTGTGTGGGTGTGAGAGAGAGAGAGAGAGAGAGAGGGCATGTGCAAATGCATGTGTTTATTTGACAGCTGGGATTGCCTCACTGAATGTGAATCTTTTGTCAGTGGTCTTTGTAGAGTACCAGCAGGTCTGTCACTGAGCAACAGCTTGAGTGTGACCTAGGCATGCGCCACACACACTCAAGTATTCTCCGTGACCTGACTGTGCCTGTACTGTTCCTCCACAATAACAATGCCAAAGGCCTCCGTCCATCCTCCCCCAACTCTCTTGCTCTCCTGCTGTTTATTATACCCCAAGCTCATCAGCGCGTGTCTGTTTGTGTGTTCATGTGTGTGTGTTATATGTGTACCTGCTGTTCATTCGATCACTTAAGAATAAAGCAAAAGGTCCAGGGTCAACAAGGTCAGCCGGCAGACGCCTGGTTAAACCTCCAGAGTAAAACCATCTACACATACACACACACGCCAGGTTGCCATGTCCAGACAGACAAACATAGAGATTATATATGGCCAGATGGAAACTGAAAATTGCTTATCATCTGTTAGCATAATTGCATAATAGCAGGCCACAGCTCCATCAATCAAACACAGATGTATATTTACATTGATATTAAAGCTGTCTATATATAAAATAAAAGTAGAAATATCATGCTTATGTTTATAACACTGAATTAATGTGTTTTAAACAGTTTATAGTAAATACTGAGCTCTTTAAAATGGTTGCACATCTTAATTAAAATAATGTAATAATACAACGATAAAAATGCAAGAAAAAAATCTTCATATTTGCCCACTTGCAAACAAATTTTTCTATATATTTTCTTATTAAACCAGAAACTGAATTGCCAAAACTTTTCCAAACTATTGGCCAAATTTAAAAGTACACAGTTATCCAGAATGTATGAATGTCATCATGAGTTTCCTTTTAGTGGAATAAAAACACTAAAGAAACACTGTTTAGCAACACAGCATCCTTGTGCACAAAACTCATGAACTCCATAATAGAACTTCAGTGTTATCCTTTACCTCAAGGTACCTTCTACATTGTTCTCAATACTTTTGATTTAAAAAATCCACAAAGCCTTTCAAGTTGTGTCAGAAAGGGGTTCATAGAAGTAAGAGTAAGGAAGTGATGGTGCAGTGTACCATTACAGTTGCCTATATAAGGCAAGGCAAGTTTATTTCTTTAGCACATTTCATACACGGTGCCATTTTAAATTTAAATTATTAGAAAACAATAATCACAACAGTAAAAACAAAGTATAAACGGTTCTAGTCAGCTAGGTTGTAGCACGGTGCTACAGTAAATACAGAATTGCACAGATGTGTTTTTCGTCTGGATTTAAAGGTTGCTACTGATTAAACAGCTGGTAGCTGGTTCAAACTTCCTGTTGCAACTTTATGCTGCTAAAAGCAAATTTCCCTTGTTAGAGTGACTAAATCCTAATGATCGGTGTGATCTGATTTCTTAATATTTAATAATAATGTAGCTTTATAGACACTTATGATTTGAAATTAAAAGAGACTTAGCAGGAAACGAGTACATCAATAAAGGACACCTTTTTTTAACTTTTTATTTTTTAATTCTCACTTAACTATTTAAGTCTGCCTGCCTATATGACCTCTGTGCACTATGTGTGTAAATGCCAGACATTATACAGACATTATACCGGATTCCTTTAGATCCTCTTTCATATGGAGTGCAGAGTGCAGATACCGGGATTAGATACAAAACTGTATGTATGTGTTAGATTTTTTTGCCATATTTAGTGCTATCTACAGTCCACACAAATCAATGCAACCATGGGAACAGCACACACAAGTACAAAGGGTGCAGGTGCAGGTGCAGGCCATTACATTATCGGTATTAAATAGTGCTATGTATTTCAGATTTTAATGCCTTTTAAACATTAGGTAAAAAAAGGCAAGTAAATTTTATTTTGCACAGGCAGAAAGTTGTAATATTATTATTATTATTAAAAACCAACACGGTTATTGTTAAAACTTTTTGGTCTTTTCGCAGATTATTTAAATAAAGAAAACTTTTTTTACAGTTATACTTGCTTAGAATTGTATAATAATATTTTTTTTAATTCGTTTATCTTCTATACCCACTTTTATTTTCTAATTCGGGGGTTACAGGGGTCTGCTGTAGTGTATTCCAGCCCTCTGAAGGATGAAAGACAGAAGGGGTACACCTTCGACAGGTGGCCAGTCCATCAAAGGGCCACACACAAACACACGCACACACACACACTCCTATGGGCAATTTAGAATCACAATCAACCTAACATGTTTTTAGACTGTGGGAGGAAACAGAGTACCCACTGTAAACCCATGTAAGCATGGTCAAAACATGCAAACTCCACACAGAAAGACCCCACCCAAAAATTAAACCCTGGACCTCATTTTTGTGAGGCAACAGCAGCGATCAGGGACAAAATCAGTTTTTCCGCCCCCCTCCTGGCCCCCTTGTGACCAGGTTTGAGCCATAAGGAATAATTTTCCAGAAATTTGGAGATTTATATGAAAACCTGCATTTTGTGGCATATTCTTTAGGGTATGAAGAGGATGAAAAAACTTAAAATAATTAAAGCATCAATAGTGCTTTGAAGATATAATTAGGTAAAAAAAAAACATTTTATCCGGGGACATATGTATCCCTCTAGGAATCAGCATATGTAACCTAGAAAAATTTTTGACAAATAAACAGCCGAGGTTCTGCACTCTTCACTGCCTTACAGCACATCTGTTACCTATTTAATAAATAACAACAAAGCAATTTGTAATAGTTGAAGTTATGCTTAATGTTTTAAATATAGCATAAATAATTATTAATTTATTTATCTTCTATATCCGCTTATTCCCAAACTTTTCAGGGTCACAGGGGTCTGCTGGAGCCTATCCCAGCACACATTGGGCAAGAGGCAGGGGTACACCCTGGAAAGATCGCCAGTCCATCACAGGGCCACACACACTTACATTTACTTTTATGGCAATTTAGAATCACCAATCAATCTAATGCACATGTTTTTGTACTGTGGGAGGAAACTGAAGTCCCTGGAGGAAACCCACTCAAGCGCGGGGAGAGCATGCAGGAAACCTACTCAAACCCTGCACAGAAAGACCCCGTTCCCTTCTTGTTGTGAAGTATATATAAATAATTATATTTCATATATTTAAATATTTAAATTTACAAATAATATTCATATTTATTTTTAAAGCATTTCTTACAGATGGTTCCTCAAACCTGCACTTTAACCTGTGTTTTCTCAAGCCTGTTTTAATTTAATTATATCTATATAATAATAATAATTATTGATTCGTCACCGGGTTGGTATTCTTGGTCAATTTGTTAATACCTTTGCTCTACGATAGAAAAAAATAAAATGACCACCAGGGGGCCCTAAGAGCCTTTAATTTTCTATACCCGCTTGTTCTCGTGCTCGGGGTCATGGGGTCTGCTGGAGCCTATCCCAGCGCAATATGGGGAGAGGCAGGGGTACACCCTGAACAGGTTGCCAGTCCATCGTAGGGCCACATACAGACAACCACACACATTCACATTTAACCAATTAACCTAAGAACATGGGAACTCAGCACAGAAAGACCCCAGGCCAGGTATTCGAACCTATGACCTTCTTTTTGTTACTTGATTAAGCTCCATTCTTCGGGTTAAAAATTATTCACTAAAATTCAGCTATAACAGTATTAGTGAGATCAGATACTAATATTAGGTAATGGGGTCTGGGGTGCAGTCAGCATTCCGGTTTATGCCAAAGTTTATTTCCGGTTTATGCCGACATGGAGTTCAGGAGGTTTGTGCTTAGTCTAGTTGAAGTCTATTAGCTCCAGTAACAAAAAATTGGGCTACGTCCCATGTTATACCATAGATGTAATTATTTTGTTATTGCACAACACAAGTGAATCACTTGCTGTAGTTATGGGTGATGAACTGTCTACTAATTTCCTTTTCAGGTGTGGATTACATTCAGTGGCCAATATGGTAATACCTAAAATATTTAGTGTAAATCAATATCAGGCAAGGTTTAAGTAAATGAGATTATTAAAGATAATTATTAATATTAAAGATTATTAAAGAAAATTAAAGGGTAATAACATGCTAGGCTGACAATGGAATTATGTGAGCAACATAGAGCTTTATGTCTACAGCTTTATGTCTGGCATTTCTCTGTAGCCACATTTGAAGTTATCAAATCATCAATAGGTAGACACACGAAACCCAAAATAATAAAACAGAAATTTTAAAACTGATAAACATTCTGAAAACAGAATGTAGAGAGTAGTAAGAGAAAGAAAGAGAAGACAGGGCAGTGTTGGCTTAAATAAATAGTTGTTGATTGGGAGACCAGGAAGACCCACCACCTAAAAGGAAGACCAGAAAGACCTGGTTTCAGGCCCAACCACCAACAAGGAAGACCTGGGTTCAAGCCCCACCACCGCTTTTGGGTCAGTGAGCAAGACCTTTAACACTTCAGGGCTACTGTATAATAGCTGACTTGGCACTCTGACCCAAACCTTCCAAAGTGGGATATATGAAAAACATGTTTTACTACATGTTGTATGGCGTATTATCATGTATGTGACAAAGACCCGTGTGGAATATAAAAAGAAAGGGCACTGATTAAAGCAGTGTGTGTGTTTATTTAATGTGATTTGAAAATGGATAGGGAAGGTGTCATTCTTATCTTAAACTAAATATAGTTCCATAACTGAGGACAAACCAAAGAGGAAGCAGGATCCATTCTATGTTTCAGGACTGAGGAACTAAAAGGAGATTTTGATCACTCGATTTATACTTCTAGTAGGGGAACGGAAATAAAACAGCTTTGAAAAGTAACTTGGGGCCTGGTAATGTTAAGGTTTATTCATCAGTAAAACCCCTTTACTTAATTAAATAGGCAGCCGATGGACTCCTTAATCAAAGTCTCAGTGTGTGTTTTAATCAAACTACAACACAAAGTTCTTGCACATAATTCCACATTTATTTATAATGACAACTGGATTTGATTTGGGTACAGCCTATGTAATGTGGGACATATGAGTACAGAGATTGTACTGGTCTGAGGCAGCGGCTTTAATGTCTATTTTTGGCTTTCTGGGGTAACTTACTGTAGGTTTCATTTTCCTGAACACATTTTGAAATGCAAAAAGGTCAAGCTTTAAAGCTAAAGCACATAATAATTTAAGGCCGGTCAAATCGTATACTACTATAAGCTTGCCGCAGGACTAATTCGTAGCCATATTAACCTGAAAAATAAAGAATATTTTATTCAATTATCATAACAATTATGTTTTTATATCTATATCTATATACCGCACTCCTGTAAATAAATTCATGGGTAATTTTGTTAACTTTATATTGACTTATATTGTTAGATTTATATTGACTTAGAAGAAGTGAAGTGTTGTTGTTTTATACAACAGAAGAATAAGATAAAGCAGATTGAGAAATATAGAATATGACAGGGGTGGCATGGTGGCGTAGTGGTTAGTCCTGGGGTCGAATCCAGGCACGGATTCTCTCTGAGTGGAATTTGCAAGGTCCCCCCCTTGCACTTACGTGTGTTTTCCCCGGGTACTCCGGTTTACTCCCACTGTCCAAAAACATGTGCATTAGGTTGATTGGTGATTCTAAATTGCCCATAGGAGTAAGTGTGTGGCCCTGCGATAGTCTGGCGCCCCTAAGTGCGCTGGGAAAGGCTTCAGCAGACCCCCGTGACCCAGAGTTTGGGAATAAACGGGTATAGAGGATAAATGAACGAATGAATAATTATGACAGCATTGTTAACTTGGGGTACAGGTTCAACAGTTTACTGATTGATATCAGTGCTCTTTTAAATGTTGTTGAGAAAGAGCACTGATAAAGAGAAAGAAAGAGTGAGAAAGAGAGACTTGACTTTTAAACCATCATGTATTGAGAGAGAGAGAGAGAGACAGAGAGACAGAGAGACAGAGAGACAGAGAGATCAGTATAAGGAGGTGGAGAGGGGGTTGTTCTTTCTACTCTCTCTCCCTCTCTCCACCCCTATCTCTTTACGGGACTCTGGCAAGCCGGTATTCCAGGAATGTGTGGAACATGGCGGCCGCAGCGAAAGCTCCGAAGAGCGGACTGCTCGAGGTTCGCCTGGCTGCGGAGCGCTGGAGCCGGGTATTAGCGACACTCGGCGCGGACACGCTCACTCTGAGCCCGGGGGAGGTGAGCGCTGAAGTGGCTAAAAGCACGCCGGCCACCGGCGGTACTATGAATGGAGAACCGGGCCACCTGAGCTCTCCCGCTGTTCCGGACTCCATCAGCAACGTGAAGAGAACCGTACGGGTTACCAAACAGGACGTGGGAGGACTTGGCATCAGCATTAAAGGTAGTTTTACATTTCACTTGTAACATTTTTAACTGGAAAAGAAACTATTTGTTGGAATGCTGTACATTTAGTGCTGAAAAAAGTTACAATTCAAAGAATATAAACTTTTCTGTCTATTTTTTTCATTCTCTGCGTAATTTTTAAAAGACTACCAAAAGGGACTTATTTTTATTAAAAAGGCTAAATACATTTTATTACTTTATTAATTTACATTTAAATTACATTTTATTAATTTAAAAATTATATTTTCAACCATTATAAGTTCAGTGGAGTTTATACCCATTCAATCCTGCTGTAACATCACCCACATGGTCCAAATCAGGACCATCACTTATGTTTCAAAACCAAAAATTCCTTCAGCTACAATTCATCCGTTGAAACGTAACAGAAATACATCAGAATCAGCAAGTGTTAAGAGCTACCAGTTTAACAACCATACCAAAAGCAGGCTCATTAAACAGATTTATTAAGATCTTTAAGCAGCGTTTAACAGCTGTGGTAAAGAATTTGTTTTGTTTCTCTACTCACATGCTCTCAGTGCATGAATAAGCTAACTAAAAACTTTCCTTCCCGCAGACACACACACACACACACACACACACACACACTTAGGAAATCTATATGCTTACATTACACCCACCCCACACGTAGGAGTTGTAGGTCTATATTTAAAACTGTGCCTCAAGTATGTCTTACTAATGCAGCTGTATATTTATGACTGCCCAAGAAAAAAAAGTCACAAAAACATTAGTTTGATATTATTAGGAAGCGTCCAGTCTTACTTAACACTTGGAGTCTATTACATTAAGCTCTGATCCTATCAGTTATTAATGAAAAGGCCTCCCCTCTGAGACCGTTTGTTTGTGTCAATGATCGAGGAGGTCATATTGAGGGTTGAGGAACAGTGTGAGTGTGGACGGGGGATGGGACTTGCACCCCGATGCCAACAGCTGACAGGAGAATTACCCACCATGCTCAGCATTGTCACCAGATTAAAATGAAAACTATGGGATGGAAGTAAGAAGGAGTGGTGCGATTGGTGCTATTTATTTTAGGTAGGAAGAGAGAGAGAGAGAGATGACCTTGCATTGAGTTTAAAGAGCAGCTGTATTTTTATTTTTTTTCTGTAGTCCCAGATGTAAATGAAACTGGTCTTTTTCTTCTGGAAACCTCAAGTAAGATCCATGATCATTATTTTCCACTAAAAAGTTTTCCAGCGGGTTGTTACTTTTGCCAGTACCCACTGATGCTAATTTGCAATTTAGCGGCGTGTTCTCCAGTACCGACCGAGCAGGGCTTATTAGATGTTTGCTGCTTTTTTTGCAAACATCACATGGGAGCAGCTAAACAGAGCAAAGACTTATATAACTGGCTCAGTTTTTTGGCCAAACC
Source organism: Sisor rabdophorus (assembly GCA_026260075.1). Classification (NCBI taxonomy): domain Eukaryota; kingdom Metazoa; phylum Chordata; class Actinopteri; order Siluriformes; family Sisoridae; genus Sisor; species Sisor rabdophorus. The sequence continues at coordinate 4,100,243 of JAOTQW010000014.1, forward strand.
CTGACTTTTTTTCAAAATCCGGCTTTGCTGTGTGTTGTTTTCCTCAACCACACATACTTAATCAGACATTTCATACACATCGTACCAGTTCCTGAAAGAGAAGATAAAATAAATAAGCTATAAATTTGCCTCTCTTTTTCAGCATATTAAATGTCAACCCTCCCATCCTATTACTTATATGAATGACTACTATGTTCCTATTCTTTTTTCTCCAAAGGTCAGAGAAAGTTACACAGTAAAGCAGAGGATCTGACTAATAAGAATTTGCAATGCAAAAGATTGTTGACATTTTAGTTAATAGCAATGCTATTATTGGACTGGTACTCGGTGATATACTGTACAAATAATATGGAAAAAAAATATTTGATTACATACCTGATATACCTCTTTGGCTTTCCTGATTTGTACAGGGGTGAATTAATGATTCTTAGAGTGGCAGAGGAAGGCCATAATCAGTCCAGTTTTGGGACATTTCCTAACCTCCATTAGCATTAGTATTCAGCCAATAGGCAATGACAAACCACCTAGAAGTTCATAGCTGTTCCCAAAGGTCAAACGACTTTAGTAAGACTTTGTAGTCAGAGCCAGTATAGTTCAGCTGAGGTTATAGCTCATTATAAGTGGCATATTTCTTTGACCCTGAGGCTTAAATGTATAGTACATGATTAACAGTGATGGGAATCAATCAAAAGGTTCTAAGACAGTGATGCATTTCGAACCGTATCTGGACCTGTCCAATTTCAGCCAGATCAGCAACAATGGATTAAATCTGCAAAAATTAACTGGAAAAGAAAGTAGATAATAATTTTTACAAGTTGTATTACAGTATTAGACCTAAGAGTAAAGTCTCAGTCTTTGCTTCAGTGTGTAAAACAGACATGCCTTGTTTCCAATGTAATGCTTCTTAAGGTTATTATTTTGTTTTCTATAGCCTCACCAGATGGATGGCTTTTATTCAGGAACCCTTGACACCAGCCGCAAAGGCCACCCGATGTTCATTGAGACTGATTTAGAGAAGCTTAAGCTGATGATATACAGCAGTCATAACCTTCCTGTGCTGAGAAAGAGCTATGTATGTTTCAAAGCATTCTCTGGTGCAAGGCTGAGCATAATTCACATGTGTGGTGTAACTCATGGAGAGGCATAGAACATATCGTATAGAGAAGTGGTCAGTGTAATGAATTTTTTTGTTCTGAGATGTATATTTTAAACTTATACATCTCAAGTGATGTATTTGTTTTCGTATTTCACTATAACAATGAATGTTGGCGTCTCTTTTAAAATGTCTGATGCACTCCAGGCCCAGGACACCCTCAAGGCTCAGTTTATTGTTGTACATGTTATATTCATAAAAATTATCTGACACCCCTGTTTTAAACACAGACATTAGATGCAGACATTAGAATCTAACTGTCTCTTAAACCTCAGAAATCCGTATCAGGAGCTGGTTTGTAAGATGGGGCTGAGATTAAAAATGATTTAATCTGCTCCTGGCGGCGCGGTGGCGCAGTGGTTAGCACCGTCGCCTCACAACAAGAAGGTCCT
>JAOTQW010000014.1:4127147-4139546 GCA_026260075.1 Sisor rabdophorus
CTGGGATAGGCTCCAGCAGACCCCCGTGACCCCGGATTCGGGAAAAAGCGGGTAACAAAGATGAATGAATAAATGAATGAACACATGCTTAGTTTATTTGTTTTATATCTTCAAAGGATATCCCCATATCAAAAATGAACCCGGGACCTTCTTGCTGTGAGGCAACCATGCTAATAATATTTATTAGGTGAAAAATTCTGCTTGTAAATAAGACCTGCTAGAACGGCTTGAAGATGCATTACAAAAAGTTTAACCTGCATGTTGTTAATATATATTTTTTTTCTTTAGCTTTTAATTGTAAATGTTTGCAAAGGCAGCTAAAGAAACAAGGCTGACAAATTCTGATTGGCTGGATTTTTGGTATTCACGTTACGCTGGGTTATGTCGAGCAAAGCCATATTTAAATATTTTTTAAACCAACCTAATTTTAAATGCGAAATAGATTTTGGTGCACTCAAAATGTTTATTTTTTTTTGCAAGACCAACATTTTTTTCATAAACTTCAAAATATGATTATATACATGCAGAACTATGACAGGTATATAACCAGATAGTTTTCTTATTCTTATTAATTTCATGTGGTCTATTTTTTAATTTTAGTTTACAGATCTGTATGCACAATAAACTCATGGATATTTAGTCTCCTTACTTTTTCAATTGGTTTTTACTGTCGTTTTCAGACATTCGTATGTCTCAATCCTTTGCATTAATTTTTTTCTGTTTTTAATTAGACCTTTTTTGTATTTTTCTTCCTCTATTTAAGCAACTGGATCTTCATGCCTGTCCAAAGACCATTGTCTTCATCATTCACTCCTTCCTCTCTGCTAAAGTGAAGCGTTTAGGCTTGCTGGCGTGAGTGCCGATGTCCTAAACCCCACACACACGTTCAACGACATGAGGCTACAAAGTTGGAGGTGGACCAAGAGCTGCCATGGGTGGAGTCCTACCACTGTTATCCAACAAACGATTTAAAGCCATGCATCAAAAAGTGTTGGTTTTTATTTTATATGTGGTGCTTTGGAGAATATTTTGTGTGCCATATCGATTTGTATGAAACAGACAAATTATTATTGCAGACAAAAAAAGTAAAACAAATATTTGCAGGATTATTAGACCAGAGGACAAGTAAAACCTACAAAAATAAATTTAATATTTCTTATTACTAATAAATAAGGTGATTTAATACAAAACAAAATACACAGGATTACTGTCTAAACTATTTATGCACAGTTTGCTAGAAAGCATTTTTTAGTGTATGACTGGAACATTTTGCATATCCCTTACCTTTAGTGTCCTTTAGTAAAAAACAAAAACAGAGCACTCTATACTTAACTATTTTTTTAAATATTTGGATTGTTTGCATGAATAAATACTTTAGACAGATGGCACAGTGACGTAGTGGTTTGCACGGTCGCCTCACATCAAGAAGGTCCTGGGTTCGATTCCCGGGCACGGGGTCTTTCTTGTTTGCATGTTCTCCCCGCGTTTGTGTGGGTTTCCTCCGGGTTTTCTGGTTTCCACAGTCCAAAAACATGCGCATTACATTGATTGGTGATTCTAAATTGCCCATAGGAGTTAGTGTGAGTGCGTGTTGTCTATGTGTGGCTCTGCGATGGACCGGCGACCTATACAGGGTGTACCCCTGCCTCGCGCCCTATGTGCGCTGGGATCTGCTCCAGCAGACCCCCGTGACCCAGAGTTCAGAAATCAGCAGATATAGAAGTTGAATAAATAAATGAATATTTTAGACTTTATTGAGCACTGTCCACACGTACCATAATAAAAACTTTAGTCTACCAGAGCGATGTCTGGAGCTGAGAGCGTTCTAGTTAAAGGTCAGGTCAAATGCAGAGAGTGAGCTTTGATGGAACAAAGACCTGATTCTTTGCATTTAGCTTATTTAATTACCAGTCTACACCTTTCAGTTTGGTCTGCACCACTAATAGTCCTCAAATTGTAATAAAACATCAAAAAAAAAACTCCAGGTGTTCAAAAAAACCCTTGTGACTGACAGGGTAAAGCGTTCCTTTCATGTGGCTATGGGTATAATTAGAATATTCACAAAGCACCATGCCATTACGAGGCAACGTATGCACACTTTATCTGCTCCAGTGAGAAAGTATGGGACTTAGGAGATTTCTGCTTTAGAAGTACAGCAGCTTTCATCAGTCCCAAATTGAGATTTTATCAAACGTGGCCCTTTATCTGGTTTGCCACAGGACATAAGTGCCCCATCTAATGAAGTTTGATGTCATTTTGTTCTCCTGCAGGAAAGCTTTAAGTGAAGGTTCCAATAGACAAGCAGTCCAAGCCAATTTTGTTTTTCATGTAGCAGAAACGACAGAAGAGACTGATGCTTTTTTCAAAATCAATCATTTTAGCTTGTCAACAAAATTATTTCAACAGAATTCTAAACTCTTCACTCAATATTATCCTACACATGAGACGAAAATCGAACTCATCTAATTTTCTAATTCTTCAATTCAACCCTTTGATATTAACTGTTATTAATTATTTGCCGTTTAAGTTTTATACACTCATGGGATTCATTTATTTTTTGCTTTAGTTTAAAAACCTTTTGATTCACATTTTTTTTCGTTGAATTTTCCTGTCCTCTTGCTATAAAATACTCATTTTCAGTTAAAATCTTTCTTTGTTTTTCATATGTAACCAAGCAGTATTTTAACAAGTTTGTTTCCAGTTGTTTCAAAACTACATTTTTATTGGTCATCACTTGACCCAATGCTTAAGTGCTTCAATATGAAAATAAGCATCTTCTTACTCAGCGGTGAAGCTCTCGAACATATTTTTATCTCTGCCAAACAAGTCCGCTAGTGCTAAAGACTCCTGTCTGCAGTGAAACAATTATATAATTGGTTTTACTTTCAGATCTTAAATATGTCTCTCAAACAGACTTGCAAGTGCAACTGTAATGATTTTGTGTTTATTGCGTAATTAGGTATTATTAATTACAGTGGCCTTTTAAAAATCATCCTATAAGTTAATATATATTTCAAACTCATATATGTTAGCTCTTTAATTTAGGACTTAATCTTATTGTACATGCTTATTTAAACTAGAGTGTGCCTTACAGGGTTGTTTGTACATAAAATAAAATCAAATAAACTTTCCTTATTGACTTACACCGTGTTCTAAATGAACCGTTATTTTGGGTTTGCCAAGCCTATGCATTTGTTACAGATTTGGAAACTAACAAGCCTTATTAGTTGTTTATTTACTATGAAATTACAGTTTTTAGTTTTAATATAGCATTATCCATGTCAGAGCAAAAGATAAAAATAAGCGGACTGCTGCAGTACCCAAGCTTACGTATTAGCAGATGCTGTCTCTGTGGAAATGAAAAAGAATGGAACAAGAATAAACCTGTCTGATCGTGCTTACCTCCTTCATTGCAGAAATGGACCTGACTGCCTTAGGTGGTGTTTTTTTCAGTGGAGTCTTATTTATGCAGGTGACTATATCTGGTTTTTCGGATGACCCGTTTACATCTTCTTTTAAAACTAACTCGGATCTGATATCTGAATTTACACTATACACTCAAAAGACATACTGACTGGAATAATACAAAATAATCAATGAAATTATACACAGCTAAAATGATTATTCAATATATCTTGGTTGAATGCCTGGTTGAAATTAGCATTGATCGCCAGGTTATTCATTTACTCATTTATTCATTTATTCTAAAATCTAAAAGGCACGAGGGGGAAGACACTGAGTAGGTCCATCACAAGGCCACACATTCACACTCAATCCTATGGACAATTTAGAATCACCAGTCAACCTAACATACACAGTACCCACACAATCAACCACAGTTTTTGAACTGTGGGAGAAAATGAGGGTACCCATAGTATACCCACACAAACACAGGAGAACTTGCAAGCTTCGCACAGAAACCACTGCTCAGGAATCAAACCCTTTGAGGCAAGAGTGTGAAAGATGAGGTCAATGTGCAGGGCATGTTACAGCGCTCCTGAACCAGAGGGGATTGGTCACAAGCTCAAAGTTGACAGTGCTTAAACATTCATCCCTTAAAACATTTTGGCCACTTGCCATTGTAGCATGGTTAAGCATAGATTGACAACACTAAGGTCAAATCCACGTGGCACTTTTTACAAACTAGGAGTGGTAGCACAGTGGTTAAGGTGTTAACTTGACTGATAACCCAAAGGTTTCAGCACCACCAAGCTACTACCAAATTGAATGTCGTGTAGTGTAGTGTAATAGTTAAGTGTGTTGGACGATTTGGGTTTGATTCCTAGACTCTTAGTTGCCACGACTGGGACCCTGAGCAAGGCCCTTAACCCTAATTACTTAGTTGTATTAACAAGATAAATGTTGCTCGGTCGCTCCGGATTATAGCAATAATTGAAAGACGCATGCATTAAAGTTAAATTGAAACTTGATTTGGGAGGACTCGTTTGAGACCAATTTCAAGTTGTTTACAGACCAGACGGCCTGATGTCCCCTGTCATTGTTGCCAGGGTAACATGTGACATCATCAGGTTTAATTCGATCTGTGGTTGGTGTTGGGTTCAAGTCGAGTTCAGAGGGTGGACTTGGGTTGTTTGTCACATTGTGTTTAAAGCCTTAGAGAAAATTAGATCCAAAAGAAGAAGTATTAGAGAAAAATATCTGTTGCATTTTCAAAGGTACAAAACATCAGCAAAGCGTTTCAAAAATCACACACACACACACACACACACACACAAACACACACACACACACACACTGCATTAGTGTGCTTCATAATGCTCCAGTGTGAGCACCATTACCCAGTACTGACACACCTCTCACTCAGGATAAGGTTGGCCATTAGTGAAACGGATGGCTATAAATGAAATCCTACAAAACCTTGATAAATCTCTACAGTATTGGAGGACAGAAAAAAACAAGTGAAAAACAATGTAGAAAAACAACCCTGAAAGATTACCCAACAGTGTAAACAGACAGTTATTAGAAGCAATGCTGATGCATTTTCTCTGACAAAAGCATAGTGAATAACAGAAAATAATAACATGTGGCATCAGCCTAAAAAAAATGTTCATATAAAAGCAAAGCCCCTTCCTGCCCCCCTGTTTTACCCTGTAACAGTTGGCATGGCAACAGCGGGGCCATAAGATTGGCAGCAGGCTTCAGTGTTCTATATCAGTTAGTTGAAGAAATTGCCAATCAGTCTTTCAGATCAAAGAGAGAGAGAGAGAGAGAACAAGAGAGATAGAGAAAGAGACAGAGAGAGAAAGAGAAAGAGAGAGAGTAGATATGGAGTGAATATATTTTGATTAGATAAAAACTAGACGGCCACTTAGGCAGGGGAGAAGAGAGAAAATTGGCTGAGGCTGGGGGAGGTGGTGCATTAATAAAAGGTTGCATCTTTCCATTTTCCTCTTTCAGTTCTCTTTTCTCTTTCACAATTAAGGTGATTGTCTCTGTCCTTCGTGATGTTGACTGGTATATAGGATGAGATGCTTTACTGTTCAGCAGCAGATTCAGTACTGTATATATATGTGGACGGCTATTTATGTAGGCGTTTTATCTTCCGTTCAAGACTGGAGCTGACGGGTGGCCATTTTAGACAGGACAGACAGCTACAAGTGGATTTGCAGATTAATTCCAATGATGCTTAAAAATGTAATAGGAAATCATTTATATTATTGAGCACAAAAATCTCTTCGCATGATGTGATAAATTTTAATACTGTGTGTGTATTTTATTTAGGCTGGAACCAAATGATAACAGCCTAGTGGGAACTTTTAGATGGAACCAATTAATAACGGTCTTGTGGGGATTTTTAGATGGTCCCCCCAACGGAAATTGCTTTGTATGTTACAAACTATGAAGCTAAAACTTTGACTTAAGAAACACTTTTTGGAAACTCATCTGCAGAGGAAGAATAAAGAAATGGCAATATATTTATATAATATAGTTAATGTGCAGGCATTTCATTATTTGGATGGAAATTCGTGTGTTTGTGTGTGTGTGAGTATGTGTCATATCCTGAAATTCATATCTCTACCACTGCACACGGATATACTTGTTTTTAGATATTTTTTTCCATCTTGATCCAGGAAAAATTAAGCTCCAACAATTGTAATACATCTGATGTGAGGCCAGGGGGCAATAGAAGACCAACTGCCTTACCAAATCAGACAGGTTCACAACTAAATATTTTTTTATATATCTAAGTAACAAGATTTGTGTAGAATTATTACTATAATAAAGTCAAGAAATAAATCTTCTTTCAAACTACATAAAAACCACATGACCTACCTTTGTGGACATTTTTGTAATGGACAGGAATGTGGAATCCCTTCAGGAAACAGTAGGGGTCTCTGTGTCTCTACTAGATAGAGAGAGAAAGCCAGCGAAAGCCAGCGAGAGAGAGAGAGATCTGATTGAAGAGATGACCTAATTCAGTTCAGGACATCCCACAATGCTTGCACATGTACAAAATACACACAACAAGAGTGGTAGAGATTAAAAGAGAGAGAGAAAAAGAGAGAGAGAGAGAGAGAGAGAGAGAAAGAGAGAGCGAGAGAGAGAGAGAGAGAATAAGAGAGAATAAGAGAGAATAAGAGAGAATAAGAGAGAATAAGAGAGAATGAGATTATTTCTCAAAATACAGCAGTGAAATGCATATTCATTGTCCATCTATTCTCCAACCTTGTGGTTTGCCTGATGCATTTTATTCTGATTAAGAACTTCAACGACACAAAGACACAGCACATATTATGAGATAAGACTACAAAAGTAATTGACTGTAAAATATAACAAAAAGCAGCTTGTGTTGCTAAGCTCCAAAAACCATCAGTTTGTCAAACCAATTTACACTACAGAAACATTTACCCAATTTATTAATGCAGTTTCTGTCAATTAGAATTTTTCATTTCAATCTCTCTCTCTTTCTCTTTCGTTCTTTCTCTCTTTCTCCTCCAAATAGTGGATGGAATTACAGGTAGTCATTTCATACTAAGATTTGGTTTGACTTTTTTTCTTCCTCTCGATTTTTTTATGATTGTTATTATTACGGCATGTACTAAAGAGGCAGGATAGGGTTATTAAATATGCCAGAGCCAATTGTATTTTTGCTCAAGTAAGCTTCCTGGAAATATTCCATCTGTGCTGCTTTTATACTTGTGAATGTAGTTATGAATTTTAAAGCAGGCTGCTCTAAGTAAGGGAGAGGAAGGGGGGGGGGTTGCAGAATTCAGAGTAATGCTGAGAGATTGGAATTTCTTGTTTGAGAAGCAGTAAAAAGGAGAAGGGGGTGAAGTGAAAGAAGGGGAGAAGAGAGAAAATGAGGTTGTATTAGACATACCAGTTTTCATCATGCCTCCAAAAATAATCTCTCTCTCTCTCTCTCTCTCTCTCTTACTTACTTACTGTTAATGAGAGTACATTTATGTTTGGATTTTCTCAGTGAACCGATAAGGTCAGTTTTAAAAGCTTTTGTCTGTGTGTGAAATTCATTCTGCTGGGAACATTTATTTGGGGCAGTTTTTCTCATTTATTTCAAAATGAGAAAAACTGTGAAATACTGTGGCAGGCCATTTTTTTATGGAGTGTTGTCGGTTTTAAGAGCAGCTGTACAGTTACAGCTGTGCAGCGAGGCATTGTAACTTGCCAATCACATGAAAGGTCATTGGGTGTAGTTTTACCTAATGAGGTCCAGGTGGAACAACGCCTAATCAGGTCACCTTTAAAAAGCCCTTTGGTTGAAGCATAGACACTAGAAGTAAAAAGGCCACATGTGGGAGATGTTTAATATGTTTGAAGTCTAAATAGTTTGCCATAATCATATGTCAGGAAATAGTTTGCCATAATCACATGTCAGAAAAATTAACGTGTTTCATAAGATTTTATCAAATAGCTAAAAAGAAACATTAATTTTCTAAAACAGTGGAGTTGAAAGTGGATTTGATTTTATCGCACATACACTATATTGGCAAAACTTTTGGACAGGTAGGGAAATGGTGTAATTTGATTTAGGTGTCTTTTAATAGTAACTCATAACTTCTGTAGTTTATGTACACTATATTGCCAAAAGTTGTTTTTACCTGACTATCAAATCCATATGTGGTTCAAGAATGTTTTTGTAGAGTGAAGCATTACATTATTCCCTTCACTGGAACTAAGAGACTCCAATACTGTTCCAGCATGACAATGACCCTGAGCACAAAGCCCCTGAGTTCCATTATCACATGCTGGATAAAAAAAACCCAAAAGTGGTTGGCACAAAGAATTTGGAACAAACTGGAATGGCGACTGCACCCAGACGTCCTTAACTAAAATTAGTGTCTCGTTTCACTAATACTATTGGAGCTGAATGAAGTATTTAGTGAGTATTTGTATTTAGTGAGTCTAATGATGTAAGTATTAATTTATGACATGCTAGTGTGAAGTATTACAATCCCAAAACAAACCTGATCTTACAACAAAAACAAGATGGTCCCATTAAGATTTTCTAGATATTTTTTTCTGTCTTCTGTTTTTTATGTTTTTTCACCGTCATTGTATGCATACATCTTACACCGGCTCAGGTATGTCAAACGCCATCATAACCAGAAAAAAGACACACACACACACACACACACACATATATATATATATATATATATGGCCTGTGCCAAATGCTGTAAATGTAAATGGCATATACATAGGCATATATTAATTCATCTTTTATCCCGCTTTAGGGTCACAGTGTCTGCTAAAAAAAGGCAAGAGGGGTACACCACATGTTTGTCACAATTTAAAGTTTCAGATCATCAAACAAATTGACATATTAGTCAAAGATAACATGAGTACATACAAAACACAGTTTTTAAATGAAGTCCCAAACTACATGGTCCTGTGTGAGAAAGTGTTTGTCCCCTTAACCTAATAACTGGTTGGACCACCCTTAACTTGCAATGAGTCTGTTACAGCGCTGTGGCGGAATTTTGGTCCACTCATCTTTGCAGATTTGTTGTAATTTAGCCACATTGAAGGGTTTTCGAGAATGAACCGCCTTTTTAAGGTCATGTCACAGCATCTCAATAGGATTCAGGTCACGACTTTGACTTGGCCACTCCAAAGTCATTTTTTTTTCAGCCATTCGGAGGTGGACTTGCTGGTGTGTTTTTGATCATTGTCCTGCTGCAGAACCCAAGTTTGCTTCAGCTTGAGGTCACAAACAGATGGCCAGACATTCTTCTTCAGGACTTTTTGGTAGACAGCAGAATTCTTTGGATGTTGTTGTGTGTGTGTGTGTGGGGGGGGCACTTTCTTACACAGGGCCATGTAGTTTTGTTTTACCTTAATAATAATAGCCTTCATTTTAATAGCCTTCAAACTGTGTTTTGTGCTTACTCATGTTATATCTGAATAATATTTTTTTGATGATCTGAAAGTGTGACAAACATGTAAAAAGATTGAAAATCAGGAAGGGGTTTTTCACACCAGTTTTTCACACCACTGTAAACTCTGCACAGAAAGGCCCCTCGCTTGGGAATCGAACCCAGAAAGATATTTAATTCATCTTATTGGTCACTGAAATGGATAATTGTATGTTGTTACCTTGCTGAGCTATCAATCTGGTCAGTTATATACTTTCTTGCAGTTATTCCTCAACTGTTGTTCATATGTTGTTCTGCGGTTAACCATGCCTCGTCAACATTATTCAGCTGTAATAAACAGCATTTTGTGTCACCCAGATGAGGATGGGTTCCTTTTGAGTCTGGTTCCTATTAGGGTTTTTTATTTCTGGGAGTTTTACCTTGCAACAGTTGCCAGTGACTTGCTCATTATGCCATTATTATTATTATTATTACTTATTACATTCTGTGTGATGCTGCTTTGAGAAAATGTTCATACAATAAATTGAATTGAAAGATTTTCGAGCATTCCCCAACTTTTCCAGTCTTTAGTGGCCCCTGTTTCAGCAATTTTGGAATGTATGCCAGGCATAAAATGTATTCATTTATTCATTTATTTATTCATCTCATACCCGCTTATTCCTTAATTAGGGGTCACGGGGGTCTGCTGGAACCTATCTCAGCGCACATAGGGTGAGAGGCACCCTGGACAGGTTGCCAGTCCATTGCAGGGAAACACATAGATAAACAACAACACACACATTTACTCCTATGGGCAATTTAGAGTCACCAATCAACCTAATGTACAAGTTTTTGGACTGTGGGAGAAAACCAGAGTACCCGGTGAAAACCCATGCAAGTGCAGGAAGAACAAGCAAACTCTGCAAAGAAAGAACCTGCCCTTCTTGCTTTGAGGCAACAGTGCTAATTACTAAGCCACCCTGCTGCCAGGTTGATACATAATAAATCTTATTTATTTATTCATCTTCTATACCTGCTTATTCCTTAACATCAGGGTGGTCTGCTGGAGCCTATAGAGCCTATAGAGTTCTGCATATAGGGCGAGAGGCAGGGATACACCCTAACCCGTTCCGCAGGCCACCAATCAACCTAATGTACATGTTTTTGGACTATGGGAGGAAACTGAAGAACCTGTAGTAAACCCACACAAGTGTAGGGAGAGCATGCAGAGAAAGAACTGTTAATGTTCTTCGCTTTCGCACCTCAGAACATGAATCTGTGTCAACCCCAGAAAGGCACGAACCTGCTTCTTTGTGGTAGGTCATTTGACACTCCCAGAGAACCTTTGCTCCTTTTTATGGAAGCCTCAAGAAAACGTCTCCCAAATAATTACTCAGCTGGGTTGGTTGGCTGCTGCTCTTGCTGGGCGGTTTCCATGTACTTAGGGACAATCTGTGCCACATTATGTAATCAGTTCATCTTGCATTACTTGCACATTCTTCACTGGCAAGAAAAAGAGAAAAAACTGTTTTCATACTACAACAGACAACTAGATGCTGCCTTCAGTCAGACAAGCTTTTAACCTTAAAAGTGGTTGACAACAAACTGAGTCTAGTTAGCAGTGGAAAACAGAAAGCAGAAAACTGTTAAGAATTTTTATTTATATTTTGTTCAGTGCCATTTATTAGTTGATGGTAAGTTGCAGGTTTTATTTGCTCCCAGTCTGGATTCTATGCTTAAGGTGCTCTGTCTTACTGCTATGTGTTGTTCTGCCAACTGACCTATCGGGGGTGGCAGTCAAGCAAGGAGCATCCTAATATATGGGCATAAAGGTATATAACCTTCTTGGAAAGCTTCCAGACAAATTAAGGTGTAGGCGCTGCCGTCACAATACTTATGCAATATTTTATATTATGTGCCAAGAAATACAAGAAGCTTTAACACTTTCTGTACAGATCCATCTCTTTTATGCTCAAGTAAAAAAGGAAATCAGAAAATAAATGTCCAATCATTGTTTAAAGAGTACAGATATAAAACATAAAATCTGTTGAATTGTCTGATAGTTTCCTGTGCCTCCTATTACTTTAAATTTTATTAGTAGACAGATGTCCGTCCAACATCTAGTCAACCCTGCTCACGTAACCCAATAAAGCATCTGTGTGGGTTCCAGAAGCTCAGGAACATATTTAGACACTGCAACTGGGACAAATACGTAAGTGAATAAACAATTTTGCAGCAAGGGTGTACATTTTTATGTGCAGATAATCCTCTGACTTGTTAATGCATGGAAAATACATTATGAAAAGAGGTCATGCTCATTGCTTTATCATTCACACTGTTTTGCCTTTAAATTTTAAAGCCTTACGTCCACTATATAGGACAAAAAGTATTATGACACCTGACTGTTTTACATTTAGATTACATTTAACAATTACAGTATTTCTACTTCTATCATTAATACAACCTGGAAATTGTGGTCAAGGGTCCAAATCATGGGTCCAGTAATAGTAAATAAGCTATCATCTGGTTAGTAATCCAACACCTTAACTCTACCAAAGCCACCATAGAAGGCTTTAAAAGATGCACATGCACGCTTGCAAGACTGCAGCATTATTTATTTATTTATCTTCATTCAACCTTTATACATCTCTAAGTCAAATGTAATTTATTGCACAGTAAAATTCTTTTGTCAAGGGCCTTGCCAAGGGCTCCAAAGTGGCAGGTGATTAACCAGTTATCCTTTACCACTTGAGCTTGCTCAGAAAACTAATATCTCTTTCTTAACAGATGTATAGAATTATAGAATTACTTTTTTAGGGGTTTTAGTTTATGTCTTGTGTTTTATGTTCCTTGTTTCTTGTTGTCTCACAGAAATAAAGGTTTCATGTAACCTTTGTTTCCCTTCTGGTCCTGTCTTGGCATTCCCCTGTCCATGTGTCATTTTCTGATTGTTTGTGGTTTATTGTTTATTGTATGTTTGTTCATGGTTTTATAGCTTTGTTTAAGTTCATGTTCATGTTCATGTTCATGTTCATGTTCATGTTCATGTTCATGTTCATGT
>JAOTQW010000014.1:4167670-4181085 GCA_026260075.1 Sisor rabdophorus
CACACACACACACACACACACACACACACACACACACACACACACACTTGCACTTACTTCTATGGGGAGAACATGCACACCCCTAGTCCGGAAATCTAACTCGGTAATCGTGCTGTGAGATGAGCGTGCTAACCACTATGCCACCACCCCACCCCAATGCTTCTATAAATATATTTTAAAAATTGACAGGGTTTTCAACTTCAGTACCTTAATAAGTTCACTGTGCATGGATTAATATTAATTGAACAAATTATCAGCAGCTGGGACATTTTTTGTAGATCCTGTCACGACAAGTTTGGATGGTTGAGTGAATGCATCAAGGCGAATAGCTGCTGAGAGATCTGGTGTATCTTGGCATCTCTATTGTCCTTTGCTTTCTCTAGCTCTAGTGCTTTACTCTCTCTCTCTCCCACTCTCTCACTCTGATTGGAGACATCTTGTTGGGAGTGATGGCTCACTCGGCCCAGGTTCACAGTTGCTATTGTAAAATCACAGAGCGTTTAATTGAAACAAATGACTATAATAATAGAACATTATCCCGGCAGGCTCACGGCTATGGCAGCTTTAATTAGCCTAGCGCCAGTGACTGATCCTTCACAAACGCTGTAAACAGAGCGAGAGAGCGAGTTAGAGGGAGGGAGAAAACAGAGGGAGGCTCGCCGTACATTGCCCTCCCCACAACTCCTCATTCACCCTGAGGGCAGAACATGAAAAGCCAGCACTGCTTCTCACTTCCTTCGTCTCTGCCTTTCTGTCTAGGTGCAGACACTGGAGCATCATTCATAACCCTGGTTAAAGCACTAATCAGTTAGTGGATTTATAAATCAAACACTGGTCCTGCTTTTGAAACTGTTATATAAGGTATAATACCTAACAGTGGATCAATCTGGACTAATTTAGCAATGTTTAATTTATTAGCAAAGTTTTCAGTCTAAAACACACCCTGGAAATATTAACCTGTCCTAGACCATAATTAACTTAATCAGCTGTTCACATCTGTCCTAAGCACTAAACCGTTTCCTTAAATTGTTGTAAAGCAATAGAATTGCGCTTAGTAACATTTACATTACAGGAATCCGACTCCACCTGGTTTTCCCCCGACTAAACTAGGAATTACTTTCTGTTGTCTTTTTTTTGCTAGGGTGCCTTCTACTTTACTTAACTAAACATAGTACACACTAAAAAGTATAAAATAGACAAGATTATAATTTATTACATAGAAACTGTAATGGAAAAGCTCTAGCAGGCCCCTGTGTCCCTGAATTAGGTAATATGTGGGTAAAGACGATGAATGAATCATGATTTAATTAAATAAAGTATATTAATTAAAGCTACAGTGCTGGCATATTTAGCATGTTCCTCTCGTGCTTGCATGGATTTATTCCATGTTCTCCAGTTTCCTCCTACAGCCTAAAAACCCCTGTAATCCAGAGTCGGAGAATATGCGGTTATAAAATATGAATAAATAAAAAAAATTAAATCTGTAATTAAAACAACAGGAGCATACTATGCATTATAGTGTTCATGAAATATTAAATCGGTTAAAAACCTGATTTACATATCTAATGATACTAGTGGTTATCCATACACTATCATGCAAGAAATAAAATATTGTGATAGAGGGCAGTGGTGGCTCAAATAGTTAGGGCACTGAGCATGGGTCCTTGAGCAAGACCTTTGAGTCCTTGAGCAAGACCTTTAACCCTTTCTGTTCCAGGAGCATTTTATCATAGCTGTCCCTGCGCTCTGACCCCAATCTTCTAAGCTGGCATATGCAAAGAAACAAATTTCGCATTGCTGTAGTGACCAATACACACTTTTAACTGTATTGATATGTTAACACAGCTCTTTCATAAAAGAATGTAGGCACGGATAAAATCTTATGCTTTTTTCTAAATTAAAATATGCTGATTTATGTTTATAAAATGTGTAAAGAGAAACACACCAAATAAAGTATGAGAATTTATAATGTGTAAAATGTGGCACTGACAGTTCCTCACACATCTGGAACTGGCCTCAGCTGGAGATTTGTACACACACTTAAGTTTCAGTTTTTCTTTCTACCTGCTCATGCTATTATTCAAACCAAACGAGTTTTGAGAAACGAGAAATATAGCAAAGTATTAGCTTCTATTAAACCTGTGTGACCCTCACCAGCAGTTTTTACGGATGCTTCAAATGCATGGCTGTGAACCGTACGTTCATATATCTACTTACTTCTTTTAGACTGTATGAAAGTAAAAACCTTTGCTGGAATAAACGAACTGTCTGCTATTTTTCTTTTAGATCTGGTTTTGTAACCTTTTCTTACATGATTTACAGACTTGCGAACTACAGATTTTGCCCAGTTGCGTTCCTATTGAATACATGAAGCTTTTTTTAAGCTTATGCAAGCTGACGTATACTACAATAAATATGCAAGACCTTATGACAGTTGCAGGCTTTCATTTTTGCATGGATATATAAAATAAACAACCAAAAACGTTTTTGGTACATGTTATACATGGTACATGTGGATATTCACTTGGAATGCTGTGTATAGAAGGACAAAACTAAGTAATATTTACTTAATGTTAGCAAGTAATGCTTTCATTGTACTGCAAGACAATATCAAGTTAAAAGCACACTGAACATGCTGATGTGGCTATCATACTCCATAAAATACTAGATTTAAGCCTCGTTTGCTGTTCATATTTTTTTTACCTAGCCAGTTTTTACGTATCAGTTAGACCTGCTGCATTATTGCCATAACAATTTTGCTTATAAGCAAAATAGACTTACAATCAATATAGAGCTCATTTACATTTACAGCATTTGACAGACACCCATATCAGGAGCGACTTACATTTATCTCTTTATACAACTGAGCAGTTGGAAGTTGGTAAGTTGGTGCTGATGGGAATTAAACCCAGATCTTCCAAATAAACTGTCCGACACTTGACCACTGCCCTATCACTTCCCAGTGATGCAGTGGTTAAGGTGTTGGACTGCTAATCACAAAAATGTTGCTTAGATTCCCAGCAACACAAAGTTACCACTGCTGGACCCCTAAACAAAGACTGTAACTTCAAATCGCACAGTTGTATTAAAAAAAATAGATAAATACATATAATTTGCTATGGATATGGCCGTCTGCCAAATGCTATAAATATAAACGGTTACTATTTGCCATTTAACCTCTTCGATTACATTTGTAAATGTTAGTTTTTAATTACACAAAAATAATGAATAGCATCCCTTCTCTTTAAGGGCGGCGGGCAAAGGGTCTTTATGTGCAGAGTTTGCATGTTCTCGCTGCACTTGCGTGGGTTTCCTCTGGGTACTCTTGTTTTCTTCCCCAATCCAAAACCATGTACACTAGGTTTATTGGTGATTTTTAAATTGCCCATAGGAGTAAAAGTAAGTGTGTGTGTGTGTTGTCGTCTATGTGCGGCATTGCGATGGACTGGCAACCTGCCTAGGTTGTACCCCACCTCTTGCCCTATGTTTGCTGGGATAGGCTCCAGCAGACCAACCCCCAGTTGGAGAATAAGAGGGTATAGAAAAAGAATTAATGAATTTCTTAACAAACTTTGAAGGCATAGACACAATAACACCTCATAAAGGTTAGGAGCAAAAACGAGAAAACCCTTAATTTACAATTTATGTCTTTACACTGTGGATGTTAATGAATTACACTTTAGCAGAACTGTATATATAACAGGGCAAAAAGTAAGTTGTTTCAAGTAAGTTACTGAGAAACAATTTAAAAAAGGCAATATAAGCACAAGGACCTCCCTTCCTTTTTCTACCACTAGAGGCATGGTAGAAGGTTTGAGTGACGGCTCTGAAATGGCTACAGAAGAAAAGAGTCAGCACAGTCTACACATGATTCAGACAGTAAAACAGAACATTTCTTCTGCATCTAATGAGAAGCCTGGCGTCAAAACACACACACACACATGCGCGTACACACACACACACGTATACACACACACGTACACACACACACATTTCTCAGCAGGGATTTGAGGCGACAATTAGGTTCATTTAAGAATGATTAGCGAGTGTGTTAACTCTTCGCACATGCGCCGCATGTGTGTGTGACAGCAAAGCATCTCTCTGAGCCTCAATCCAAAACCCCCTGCTAACTCCAAACACATCTGCCTTGGCACCATTCTATCCAAACAGGCTCTGCATATTCCATAGAGAATCACTTGGGTGTTCTAAAGAGCTTTTACAAACAGTACTAGTCAGGCAAAAATTCATTTTGTATCAATTATTATCAGGCTTATTTGCTGATCTGGTTTGGCAGACTAGATGTAAGGAGGCATACTTAGAAGTGTCAAATCTGTTTTGATTTATTCAAGCTGGTTATACAGTTGATAAAGAATAGAGATCTTGTTTTAGTGAAATTACAAAAAAAAATTCTTATAATTTCAGAAAACAAATCTGTGCCATCTTCATTCATGCAATTTCGTGCTAACCACTATGCCACTGCGCCAGCCCATCCTACCTTATTATATCTTAAATTTAGGACTAAAGTCAGTCAGAATGCATTCAAAATTGAAATAAATTAATTCTTGGTAGCCTTTTGGTTTGGTACTGTTCAGTTTTTGGTAGCCTGAGTAGCCCAAATAATAAAAAAACTACCATTTTTAATGTAGAATATTAAAAAGGAGACAAAACACCACATCTGATATTTAATCATAACTTAATATCCTATTCCAGATCTCAGTAATTTTTTACAATTCTCTCCACTGTGCATGCCTGTATTTTAATTGTGTGTTTAAAAATGCTGCACGAGATTTACTATTCATGTTACAATAATTATGACTGACAGGACATTGCAGAAGGAATTGGCACACAACACATCTGGAGTGTGACTGAGAAATATCTTGTTACATCATTACACCTGCTGGCTTTTAAAATCATGTGCAATAATGAAATTTAAATTACTGATAGTGGCTGTCTGATGCCCGGAAATTGAAGATTAAAGCATAATTACAACAATATTTATAAGAGAATAAAAAACACATTAAAATATGCAATTCAATTCATTTTTATTTGTATAGCTCTTTCAGCAAATGACATTGTCCCAAAGCAGCTTTAGATAGAATACTGCAGCAAGAATTTTAAAAAAAGCATAGCATTAGTTTTTCTCTAATGAGCAAGCGGGTGATGACTGTGGCAAAAAATATATATATATATCCTGAGATGATAGGAAAAAGAAACATTTACAGGAACCAGACTCAGTTCAGTGATCAAATTCACTCATTTATTCTTTCTTCTATACCTGCTTATTTAAGAATTCTGGGTCACATGGGTCTCCTGAGCCTATTCCAGATCTCTGAAGGGTAAAAATGCAGAAGGGGTACACTCTTTGCAGGTCGTGAGTCTATCACTGGGCCAAACACACACACACCTATCGGCAATTTAGAATCACTAATCAAACTTACATACTTACATACAACTTACATAAGTTTTTAGACTGTTTTTAGAAAACAGGAGTACCCAGATTAAACACAAACATGATGATAACATTCAAGCTTTACACAGAAAGGCCCCAGCCCGGAAATCGAACCTGGGCCTACTTGATGTTAGGCAGCAGTGCTTGATTAAATTTATTAAAAATATATATTTTTTCTCCATATACTACATACCTGTTAGATTCCCGGTAGCCTTTTTGCAAACCAAAATGAGAAAAGTTTTCTAAAAACAACAAAATGTAAAATATTCTCTCATACTATTAAAGGCTTGTTCTAACGCATCATCGGTATCATTGGAAAGGCTGTAAATGACTTAATGTCTCAAAACCATTTGATATTGCTGTAAAAAAATCACTACTGTATTCCTCCAGCATATCACCGACATATGAAAGAATATATTTTTAAATTAAATTCCCCCTCAGGGTGTTCTTGTATAACTGTGCCTGCTGCTTCAAAACAAATCTCAGTTATAAACAGCATTACTGAGTAAATGAGGGTTGAATTGGACAACGATTGTACTGTAGGCCTGTGCTGCTCACTGAACACTCGCTGTGTTGCATCCCTATTGGCATTAAGTGAGTGTTTTAATGAGAAACTCTTCTTTTGTTACATCTGCTTCACTTTGAATGCCAACATGGACAACTGGATGAATCTCTGCACTGTTTTGATCAAGGTTCTCGGTCGGCTAAGGAGGAAGTAGCGGTGATGACTGCAGTTTGATACAGAGAGATCGTAACTAATACACTAGCATCTACACTATTGTCAAAAAGCTATCAGAAAAAAAGTCAGAATAGGAGAAAAGATCATCACATTTTCCTTTTCAGTTTTTTTTTCTTTGCAATCACCTCATATTCTACCTTCACCCCTTCACCCCACCAATCCCATCCCCACAACATCAAGCAGAGAGCTAAAAGTATGTAGTTTCTCAAGAAGGCTGCAGTCAGCTGATGCATGCAGGAGATATAAAGCACAATAATGCGAACATGATTTTATGCTATGATAAGATGGTGAAGCTGGTGGCCAAATGAGATACATAAAATCAGGGCTTTATCTAGCATGGTAGTAATAGGTAGTGAAGAAGCAGCACCAAACAGGTTCTCTTTGCTTCTTTTCTGTTCTCTCCTGAGATAAGGATGCTGGGGGTACGCTTCTGGTTTGCTGACTCACAATCAAATCACACACACCAGCACATTAAAAACTACTAAAACTGGTAGAAACAGATATAAATACACAGCAGGAAGATTGTTATACAAGTCAACTATTTTACAGATTTAACAAAGTATGAATAGAACTATATGAAAGACCTCGCTGAAACCCTATATACACAAAGCGCAGAGAGAGCATCCTTAATCAGATAACTAATTAACTTTATTTAAAAAGGAGGAGGAAGAAAAAGAAGCATTTCTTTCTTTTCTCTCATTTGTGATATAATAAAATTGGAAAATAACCTCTATTTCTTTAAAACATTAATACACAAGCATGCTCTCATATCACATTGCGGGGAAAGAAATAAGGCACCCCTCTCCCCAGAGATAATAAAAGAATTGAATTTTTCCTTATCGGCCCGGTCATCTATTTTTCCGTGGAATGCTATTACTTGCTGCCTGCGGTTGCTAGGCAACAGGAAATATTAATAGGGCCTTTTATTAGGCAGGCTTTCACAGTGCAGCACTAAAATGAAGAAGTGGAAAACATGAATGTGTTACATAAATCTTTAGACCTCGTCGAGCTTCTGCACAAGTCTTTGTTTGGATCTTGATTTATGGCGCCTTCGCCTCATTTATGGGAAATAGCAGTGTGAAATAAGAAAATGGTACATTACCCTGAAGGACTATTTGAAAATAAATAATCGCAAAAGGTGAAAAGAAAGCTGTTTAAAAATTTGTTTTTTTTAAGTTCTCTTTTCTCTCTTTTCTGTAGTCAAATTTTGAAAAGATTGCTCTTTGTTTGGTGAGCGCATCAATCATCTGTGTAATATTGTTAAACTTTTATCATTTTTTTTACAACTGCCTCAAGGAGGAAAAATATATAAGTTATTAATAGATTTATAAAGCATTTCTACCAAGCATATAATTTTGGGATTTGTGTGTGGTGATGCAAATATCTTTGGATCGGCTATGATTAATCAAGAAAATATTTCAGAAGAAATATTTCTTTAACATCTTTTTTAATTCCTAATGTTCAAAACACGCAAGCCCAAGCAGAAGTTCCACTTCTAGCACCGGATGCAACGAAAAAAAAAGAAAAACAGAAGATGAACAAACTAAGCTGTTTCACTAGACGTGCTTTTGGAAAACCTGGGTCAAATTCAACATAAATATATCTGATTAAAGCTGGTTGGAGTCCTAATGTCCACAGACTGCCTACTAGCTTTGGTAAGCCATCATCTTTTGACTATTTATGGCATCGTGCAGACCACAGTTCAGTTAATTTTAAGCTGTGATGGCTTAACCAGGCCCATCCAGGGCTGCAGATACATTGCTTTGTTTGTTGTGCTTACTTTATGGAAGCGGGTTCAAAGAATCTGTATTTTGTGGGCCTGGCATCGGAATTCACTTCAAGAATAACCGCTCATAAAGAACAGATGGTGGAGAGTTTGCAAATTAACGTGGAGGTGAATAGACTGTCAGCAATTTTCTAGCTGTCTTATAAAGTTGGGCGATTGTCCACAGATTCGCTCTTGACATTGGTTCTGTCCTTGACCATAATCTTTTTCAAATCAAATTTGCATATTTGTCACTTATATAAGAGTTGATGTATTGCAGTAGATATCCCTTCATATGAACATTAATATTTCAGATTTGTTGTTGTGTTTAAAACGTATAGGGAAGTAAAATTAACTCCTTCTGTGTCAACAAAACCATCTGATTTTCACACATCTAAATGTCTGCTGGCTTTCCTGCTGCCAGAATATATTTCTTCTGTTGGTGTGGGCACATAGCAGATATATGAGATGTTCTTGAGAGAAAGTACATATAGTAAAATACACTATATGGACAGAGATATTGGAACACCTGACCATCCCATCCATCTGTTCTTTGAACACCCTAATTTAACCCTTTGGAAAGGCTTCCTTTAAATTATAGAGTTGTCTGAAAAGATTTATTTATTGTGCCACAAAATAGTTATCGAGGTCAGGTGTTAAAGTTGAATGAGCAGGTCAGGGCTCTGTGTGAGACATTCCAATTTTTCCACCCCAATCATAACACCATGTCTTCATTGAGCGAAGAGGCTTTGTCATGTGTGTTGTCATGCTGGAACAATGGTAGTTCCATTGAAGTTATATCTCAACACTACGGCATAAAGAGACATACTAGAAAAATGGTGCATTTAGCCTTATAAGGTATATCTACTAGCGATATCTAGCCCAGGTCAGAACTTTTATACAATTGGATTTACAGCAGGAAGCTCAATATATGAGAAGTAATATAAAGGCAAATACGAAAGCTTCACTAAGCAAACGCTTCTAAACGAGCCTTATGGAATACTGAGTAAAATGAATAGAACTGAAATGAAAACCGGGCAAGAAATGTCACATGGTGACCAGAAATGAGGTCTGGACCCACAGTAACGCCGGCACAAATGAGCTGTGAAAATGACATTGTGTTCTAGCTTTTCTACATTTTCTGCAGGATGCATTTACATGTGAAATGCAATTGTGTGCGTTTAAGTAACAAAATATCTGGGAAACTATTAAGACGAACATATGAATATGTTTCTAAGCTACTGAAAGCAGTGAAACTAATAGCTGTAATAGACAGTTTCCATTACAATCCTGAGATGAACCTGATAACAATAATGGGACTTCCCTTCTATTTTTGCTTTTTACATGCATTACTACACCAGCACAATGCATGACATATGTGTTGCTCTATTATTCCTGGCAGACTCATTGAGACTAGATGGTTGAAGGCTAGAGAATGGCTAAAAGATTTTTTAGTGTGGATAAATCAGTGTTCTGTGCCCAGTGGCTGAAGTATTGTGCAAAATGAGATGCTTTTCTTCTCACCACGGATGCTTAAAGTAATTATTTTGAGTTCCTATAGACTTTCAGTCAGTTTGATCAAGAACTGCTTTGTTTGTCTTTATTCTTTTAGACACTGTGCTGTTACCAGTTGTCCTGGTGTTCCCGGTGGATGTTAAGGATCTTCTTATCCCATCCATATACCTCCACTTTGCTTTTTTCATTTCATTTCCAACATCCTCCTACCGGAATTTCCACTACCCCTCTTCTGCCCAAACCATCAATTCAAATACTCAGAATGCCCAACATTAGCTGTCCCTCTGAAAGGCTATTTTAACAGTTTTAGCTGATGATAAGTAATCCATAAATATTAATGTTACCTGTATTAATAATACCTCTATGTGATGTTCAAGAGGATTACAGTCAACATCTTAACTGCAAATACAAAATGATCTGACGAAGGAAGCCATGTTTTTCTTTAAAAACAGTTTGTTAACTGTTGCATAGCTAATTCTTGTTTATGCCCTCAGATCAAATAGTCTCTTCCTTCTTCAGAAAATGTGTACAGTACCTTCCTGGGGTTGACTGATAAGATCCGTGCCACTTGATCATGGATATTGGATGTCTAATGCATTGGGGCCACTGCAAGAGGCTATGACAGGTAGCGCATTAGTGAGACAAGTGGGAGCCCTGCCAACTGCATCAGTGCATCATGAATAGATATCATGTTCATCTGGAAATATTTGATACTCTCTCCTGAAGGAATCTTAAGCCTTTTGGCAACCAGGCAAATGGCTTTCAATCAGCTGATGAGGCTAGTGGATTGGGGTCAAAAAAGACAGTTGAAAAATTAATGCTAGGCCAGTTGGATATCCCAATCAATTTGCAAACACAATACATATTGGTGAATAATTTTGTTTCAAAATTATTCAAATTTGGACGGAGTAAAATAGCCAGAGCTATGGTTTAGTGGATAAACATATTCATTCGGTTTCCTCCCACAGTCCAAAAACATGTACATTAACTTAAATGGCGATTCTAAATTGCCAATAGGAGTGAATGTAAGTAAGTGTGTGGTTACATGTGGACCTGCGATAGACTGGAAACCTGTCCAGGGTGGTTGCCTGCCTCTCGCCCTATGTGCACTGCGGCTGTCATGCTGTCATGCCGTGTTAGGGAATAAGCAGGTATAGAAGATAAATGAATAACATTAAGTAAATGAGTATATTTGATGACTTTTATATTTATAACATTTTTTTTCATTTTTCATTTATCTTCTTGACCCGCTTATTCCTGAATCCGGGTTCATGGGGGTCTGCTGGAGTCTATCCCAGCGCCCAGAGGAAACCCACGCTAGCATGGGGAGAACATGCAAACTCTGCATTGAAAGACACCAAGCCGGCTTATATTTTTTGAATTTTTATAATTTTTCTGACCTGCGATGCACTGACAACCTGTCCAGAGTGTACCTCTGCCTTTCGCCCTATGTGTGCTGGAATAGGCTCCAGCTGACCCCTGTGACCCTGAGTTTGGAAATAATTGGTTATGGAAGATGAATAAATAAACAAAAATTATTTTTTAGATATTTAGATAAGCAACAATAACCTTACTCTCAGACAGGGGGTAGTAAATTAAAGCTTTTATCTGCAATGTGGAATAATGTAACTGGCATTTGTATAGCACCAAATTACCGATTTATTTTGTAATTAAATTATGTTACTCGATTACATGTAACTAGTTCCTCTCCAACATGATATATTTATGTTATATTTGCTGTAAGGTTAAAAATTCTTGCCTAAAGGTACAAATGCACCAAAGTGATGAACTTAACATTACCAACACACAAATTTAGCTCTTCTCTGAGCACCTCCAGGGACAGAGTTATATTGGTTACTGGGCTCTGTCCATGATTGAAGTTTTCTTGAATACAGAATTAAAACAATGATGTTTATGAAAAAACAATCCAATTGCTTCAAGTAAAGAATAATAACACAATAACACACAATGACAGGTTATAATAGGACTGTTATCTTTTATCACCATGTTCAAACTAGGTGTGGCTTTTGGCATGAAAAAGATTGTAAGTCAAAGACATTTTCTTGCTTAAAGGCTAATATTACTGATGACTAGTGAAATGAAAGCTCTTTTTAAAACAAATCTTTTAGTGTTGAAGACACTCAATTCCATTCTAATCAAACCCCACTTTCTCTCCATTCACTCGGTTTGTGTTTTTTTATGTTTTCTCCTTATTCGTTCATCCATCTTGAGTTTTCTCATCTTTTTATCTCTATTTTTATGGATAGTCCCCCCCTCTCTATATATCTATCTCTCTTTCTCTCTCTCTCTCTCTCTCTCTCTCTATCTATGCTTTTTCTTGTTATAAACCACATCTAATGAAAACAGATCTCTCGCCCTCTCTCTCTTTACCAGCTAAGCTGGGGGAGGAAGATGAACCCTAATGGCTTTTTCCCTCCTTTTTCTGATGATGGAAAATATGCACCGGCCTATTGATGTGTCTGATGTATTTCATCACCACAGATTTTGTGTGCGTCAAAGCCAAGCCAGCACAAATAAATCCTCAGCAAAAACCGTACCATGTCAGACCAAATGACACGCCAAAGCTACCTACTTTTTTTTGTACTAATATGTCTCTGCATAAAAATACTGTTTTGCTTTGAACTTTAGGGATGGTTTCTTCCAGATATTAACTGTAAGGCGTGGGGGGGCATATCTATATGTAACACTGAAAAAAGCTGAAAAAAGGTACATGGTACTAAAATAGCAAAATAGTAATAAATTGCAGTTCCGATACAATTAATATTTTTTAGTATCAACTGTAAAGTACAATTTTAATCTTATTAATATTTTATCTTATGATGTTAGTTATATTATTAGCATTAAGCCATCGATACTTTCGAGTCATCTCCAAGTACTACTTTGAGTAACTCTCTCTCTCTCTCAACAGCGATCAGTACCAAACCTTCAAAATTTCTTGAGATGTTGCTTTTAGAATCTGTCGTCATTGGTTTAACATCAGTGTTATCTCCTTGTTTTCTTTAGTGACAGATATTTCAAGTAAGCACACCATTATTTTTTATAGTCAAATCATTCATTCATTCATTCCCTAATGGTCAAGGTGGTCTGCTGGAGCATATCTGGGCAAGTGGTAGTGGTTCACCATAGACAGATTGCCTATCGAAGGGCCAACACACATACTCACATTTAATCCTATGGGCAATTTAGAATCACTAATTAACCTAATGCTTTGGGACTGTGGGAGGAAACCGAAGTACTTGAAGGAAACACACACAAGAACAGGGAGAACTCCACACAGAAAGACCCGGGAATAGACACTAGATTTTAACACTTATTATTTATAACTTGCCTGCTTTTTACATGACTTTGCAGTTCTTTCCAGACAATTTTCTGTAATATGTTGATCTAATGGAAAAACTGGGCAGTAAACATGGCAAGAGAGAAGCTGACCTGGGAAAATAGAGTGTACTCCATGAGTGCAGGGATGTTTTAAAAAATGAATCGATCAGAATCAGATTCATTTATTCAGCAGATCCTTTTTTGCAGTTAGATGTCAAAGCATGAAGGCTATGGTTTTCCTCAGCTTTTAATTTTAGTAATATGTACAAATATGTCATATCTGGTATGTATGTATATGGTATATCAGCCTTTCCAGGGTTTTTTAGTAGTATTCTTCAAAATGATGTGTTATATACTTTGCAGCATATACTTTTGCTGCTGATTTTTATTTGAAAAAAAAAACACACACCACTTGAAATGACATATGTAATCACTTTCTGTGTTTTGTAATTATGGAATTTTCCAGGGAGCTTTGGATGAATGTATGCTCTGAAGATTTAAAATATATCCTGGACCAAATCCACAGCAATAAAAAAAATATTTTAACCTGCTCAGCATACCTTTAAGTTTGCCTTAATTAAAGTTAATTTCTATAATTATTGAATATA
>JAOTQW010000014.1:4202441-4214074 GCA_026260075.1 Sisor rabdophorus
TATATATGCAGATGTGGGCATATATGGATGAGACTCTGGCTGGCAGTGTAGAGTCTTTTACTTATGCAGTACTTCTCAGTTTGACACAGCAACACCGTGGCCAGTGTGTATCTGTATCTGTCTGTGTGTGTGTGTGTGTGTGTATGTGTATGTGTATGTGTGTGAGTGTGCTAACTCTCAGTGACTGTGACAGTTGGGTTTCAGGAGGCAGCTTAGAAACACTCCACACAGTGACACTAAATGCAACAGCAACAAACAAGAAGGCTATCCCACACCTCTTTTCTACACACACACACACACACACACAAACACACATATGTAAATATATATACTGTATACATTTCACAGTTTATATTTGATTTGGTTGAATATACAAATAAGGCTATATAATAAGTTGTATAAAATGTGTATATAAGAGTGTGTATGTGTTTGTGCTGGTTCCAATTTAGGGATTAAAATTACGGCAAGCATGTCTCTCTCTCTCTCTCTCTCTCTCTCTCTTTCTCTCTCTCTCACTTACTGTTTATCTGTCTTTCAAAAAGGAGTTTACACCTCACTAGTACTCATGCCTAATTATGTGCCAATCCAATAACTACTAGATAGATCGACTCATTCCATACATCAGTCTGCTCACACACACACACACACACACACACACACACTTCTTTATGAATTCACATCCATATGACTGACACATTAACCCAAAACTAACAGGAATTTTCATTTCAATTAAGAGTTTTTTTAATGTTGCCACACTGTCAAAATGGTCATTTTATTCTCAACAACATCAACACAAACATACACTTTCTCTTTTTCACACACATATATACACACATGTGTCTCTGCTGGGGAGAAGGATCATTGTTTCTTTATGGATTAAAGCCTGAACAAATGAGCCAGAACAGCTGAACTGCCTTCCTAATTAACATGCAAATGTATCCAAACGGAGACACCCGCAGACACCTCCATACATTACGCTCTCTTCCAAAGTCAGCGTGTGTGTGTGTGTTTGTGTGTGTGTGTGTGTGTGTGTGTGTATGTCGAGCTGGTGTGCGCATGCGCGTGTGCACTGAGCAATCAAGTCTACTGCTGGAGAATCATTCTCTGTCGTCTGCTGGTCTTAATTAGCCCTCAGTGTTAGGTTATGACACTCATGCGGTCTCAATCATCGCTCTGTTTCCCTAATTCTGCTGGAGCGCTGCGTGGTGAGAGGGGACAAAACAAAGCCGCAAGTTAACTAGGTTTATACAGTAAAAAGAGATTTCAAGGAGCGAGAATCCCGAAAATCTAATTTCAGGAACAAGTGATTACATGAAAGTGCTGACATGAGAGCTACCGCAGGGCATCCTTCCGATGCCGATGCCGGTACACACCAGACGCGTAGCTCGATAATAAATAATCACAAAACAACTTGAGAACCTGCGAGTTTAAAAAAAAAAAGTATTGGATTGGTAGATTCCCTTGAGCTAATCGTCAATGGTCTGGATGCTAATAATGACTGGCAAATATGAAGTGCAATCAGATTTACAGTTTCCTGCATGACACAGTGTATTCATTATGTCTCACACAATCCCACTAAGTTGGCGTCCCAACGTGGGGCAATGACGAATACAAAAATCTGTTTCTGTTGTTTTTTTTCTACTAATGTTCATTCCCAGCATCGCTACAATTTTGCCTAAATGATTCACATCATTTACATAATTAAACCATTTGCTTTTGGCTTCATTTCAAAGCACTAAGGTAATTCAACACCCCTCAACCCTTATAAAATAGTGGCTTTATTGTAATTTGAAGAAATCTACAATCCTATGAGAGAAATATTTCTGAAAGAACACGATTTAAACACTTTTCTGAATGCTTGCATTTATTTATAAGATCCTATTGCTATACCAACATTTGATATAGCATTTGTCCGTATCCTACTCAATGCTGAGTAAGAGAGATTAAGAGAGAGAGAGAAAGAGATAGAGAGAGGTACTTTTGACAGAATGGTCCTCTTACATGTTCACAGAAGCTCAGAGCATCAAGAGCATCAATCGTTGCAAGATCAAGAGCATCACTGAGGAGAAATTGCCTTTCTTTCACATGTACATGTCTGCATGTGTCTGTACATGTTAATGGCCTCCCTGCATGCCCACTGTTTCTTCTGCTTCGTCTGTTACCGTTCCTATGGCTTTTGTACTCTAGGAGTACAAAAGCCTGATTACGTGTGTAAATATCTTTACGCGATATCTTTCTGGTGATCATGTTAAATGACGTTTAACTCTGAACTACTGTTTGACAAGCTGATATTTCTAAGCTGAAACACACATATGGGCTAAAGTGAAGAGAAGTCTGTGCTGGTCGTGAATTGTGCTTTGATTAATAGTTAATAGTAATAAAATATAGCTCTGTAAGAATAAATGTATAGCGGTAGGGAGTTCACTTGAGCTCATTGGCCATAATAGGTGTGTATTATTTCCATTCTAGCAGACACACCAGGTGTTTTATTTCCAATATTTAAATGAACATTGCATGCTGGGTGTTTATAAAAAGACGAAGGAATGATAAACAAAAAAAAAAAAAAGAAAAAAAAAAAAAAAGAAAAGAAAGAAAGCATTCCGGTTTTAGGCTTCTGATAGAAATTTGGTAAAGTCCTTCATAAATTCAGTTTTTAGGTCTAACAAAGCTTTCTATAATACACAGGATACTGATTTTCTGTTTTTTGTGTTCTTTCTTTTCTCCTTCTCCTACTCTCTCTGTCTCTGTCTCTCTCTGTCGTTGTGTCATTGCACGCTGTGCTGAGATTTTCTATTACCAGTTTAATTGCACATTCCGTAGTGACAAGAGCTCATTAGGTCTTAATTACATATGTGTTATTTAGTACAAACATCTCCGTTCGGGCTCTTTTCACGTGGTAATTGTACTGTGGGGACAGACGGTTGGGACGGGGCAGATAGGAGTGTGCGATGCTGACTAGGGAAGGATGGAAGTAGGTCAGGGGCAGCAGCATTAAACAGGCACAAATAAAATAAGTATAATCTCTCTTTCTAAACACACACAAAGACACAAATACTAGGTTTCATGCCAAAGCCACTGAGATCCAATGCCCATGTAATATTTACTGAACACTAATAGATAAGTGACATTTTTTTCCAAAAGTGGGAGAGAGAAAAAGAGTGAGAAAGAGAGAAAGAGGGAGAGAGAGAGAGAGAGAGAGGGAGATGATAATGATGATAACCCCCTTCCATTTGAATTTCAGAGAAAGCTGAGAGACTACATTAATACATTTGCACATCAGGCATTAGTGTGTGCGCTTGTAATATATGTGTGTGTGTATCTTTGTGTGTGGGTGGGTGTGTTTGTGTGTTTACTGAGATGTGTGTTTGTCTTGCCACAAATGCACATGATTGTAATGCATACCTCTTTTTCATTTGCTTGAGAAACGATGCAGAGCGAGTGAATCTCTGGCTTCCTGGATTTCTTTCCCTGTCCACTGATCCGAAATTTTTATTATTATTATTAATTTTATTTATTTTATTTACCTGCCATGCAATAAACTCAATTTATTTCAATCTTCCTGCTTTGCACGTGCTGATCTGGTTAGTGACACAGATACACACACACACATACATACACCTCTACACCCGCACACAGGGCAAACTTCAACTCCACACATCAAACAACAGTAAGGCTGCCAGCACTGTATTCATCATTTCCTCTTTTTTCCACCTCAATCAGGATAAAAATAAAGAGCAGTAGCTGTAATGACAGTCGCTGGAGCTACCGTATCCTCAGCGCAGCCTGAATAATGTCCTAGCACTGCAGAATCTAATAGGCTCCTTCTTTCTTAGATGTGCAGCCTAGAATGGCGCTTATGAAATATTAATATTACACAAAAATATGGCAACTCCGACTCACTCCATCTCTCAAACTCTAACGCAATTGACTATGCAAGCTTTCCAAATCAGACCGAGAGGAGAGGAGACACAGGGAGGGGAAAGAATAAGTGGGGGAGGGATTTTTACTTGAATATGAAGAGCCTGTAATAAGCTGAAAAAAGAGGGGGCTGCATGAGCATAAAAATAGAGGTATGGATGGCAGATGTTTGGTCTGATGGTATCAGGGCGACACGGAAACAAAATAAAAGGTATTGGCTCTCTAAAGTCTTTAACACCACACACACACATGCACAGTGGTTAAAAAACCACAGACCCTGCTAGGGTAAGATAAGGAATCATGCCAACTCTCAGACCAAAGGCTAAAGCAGTTGTTAGTTTGTTGGTTAAAAATAAAATATAAGTTTGTGCCTTCTCAATACCCTCTACTTCCAACCCGTACCCTAAAAGGTATGGTGATCACAGGGTGTGGTGATGCTTTTAGCATTACTTTGTTGCTGACATTCATGGATTTATGTGTATAATAGTTGACTCCATTTAGACGATGAAAATGTACAGGATAATCTCAGCTGCCAGGATAATCGAAGCAGAATAAATATAGATAGAGTGGATTATATATATGTGTGTGTGTGTGTGTGTGTGTGTGGTGTGTGTGTAGGCGGAACATAGGTGATAATCTCTCAGGACAACCAAACAAATAAATTAGTGAAGGGTCCACCAGGCAGAAGCTCACTAATTTGATGTTGATGGAAAATGGAGCCAGATAAATCTTTGTGTGTGTTGAATATGTGTAAAGGTCAGCGTTGACAGAGGAATTGCTGTGTTAGAGGTGACAGTAACAACCAGTAGGGGATCGTGCCTTTACATTTTGTGGGGCACTAAGAACACTAATACTGACAACGAGAAGGTGTAATTTAATAACATAATACTACTTTGTAACAGTAACTTACTTTTAAGTATTTTTAATAGATAATCTGTAATTTACTTGAGTTATTATATTTTTGTAAATTTTTACTTGAGTACATTTCCTGCATAAAATGTAAAATGTTGCTTACAACAAAAAAAGTATCAAATGTCCATTTATGAACGATCCATTTCTTTAAAACGAATCCTTTAAGCGTTCATTTTTGATTGTCTTGCAAGATAATCTTCTGAGTTCTTTAATCACAACCATCTCCTGGATCAGTCATATATTTGTATGGATTTGCTAGTTTAGATGAACTGCAAAAAGTCTTTCAATATTTAAATTAAGGACACTGTTTTTCAGTTAATAATTAAAATAGTTAATAAATTATTAATATAACTTAAAACCATTTGCCATTCATTTTAATAGGGAGGATAGACACGAAGAAAGTTATAACTGAACATAATCCTCCTAAAATTGTATAGAGAACATTCATTCATTTATTCATCTTTTATACTTGCCTATTTCTGAACTCGGGGCCATGGGGTCTGCTGGAGCCTATCCCAGCGCACATAGGGTGAAAGGCAGGGGGGTACACCCTGGACCCCCCTTAAAATGCATATAATGTAAGGGACAGACAAATAATTGGCTGATCACATATGCTTGTTGGTCAATCTGTCAATCAGTCTGATTTATCAGAGATTCCGCTTTCCGACTGCAGCCTGTGTTGCCAAATACGGTGGGATCCCACCAAGTATTGCCAGATTGGATGGGTTCCTGCCCAGTATTACCAGAGTGAGCAATTTTGTTGGGCTACTTTTTAATACAACATGTGGGTGTGCTGTTTTAACTACAAACATAATTTTATTAAATTCAATCAAAAATCAGATTAATATTTAAAATAAATTACTGGTGTCTTACTCAAAAACAAATACTAATGCTATCATTTACATTTACAGCATTTAGCAGAAGCTCTTATCCAGAGCGACGTACAAAAATTCTTTAAAATTAATTGTTGACCTTCTCAATACTGATACAATAGTATCATAAGACCAGGGCTTCTAAAAGTTTTATCAGCGTATGTTAGATTTTTTTTATTCTCCTAAGTAAGTATGTAAAAATTTTAATGTCACATTAATTATATTATTTATAATATAAATGATAATTATGATGAAACATAGTTGATAATCTTCCATCAGAAGGACTAATTAGTTATCGGTCAAAGTTTTTTATTTTGTAATATAAATACATTTTGATCACTTTATTTGGACCTAATTATTGTTGTTTCTATGCAGCAGAACAAAAATGTTCCTTATGACAATTACCTATTATATCTTTCATTATTTGAAAACTATCCCGATTTGGTGTAAAATATTTTGCACCTGGCAACCATGTCATTAAGCAGCCTGTCATCTGCTCTTTTTCTGTTGATGTTTAGTGATTTAAGTCACATCAAAAACCTATTAAAGTCTGTTTTATTTTCCATCTTTAGGCTAGTAAGTGCTATAAAAACATCTACAACTCTGCCCCATCTAAAAAGATGAGAGTTCTGTATTCTATCAGAATGTCTAGCACGTCTATTTCACAGGATTTAAAAACGAATGCAGTTGGGAATGAAAACATCTATTTTCTGTAGAGCTTATTCTACATATGGTCACAAGAAACACCCTGGACTTCATGCCAACCTATCACAGTGCACAGTTACACACAGTACAGAAAATCTGAGATGCCAATAATTTTACAAATGCATGTCTTTATTGGGGAGGAAACCCAATATATATATATATTGAAGTAACCTTATGCCAATTGTATACACAGGTCTTTTTTACAGTGTTAAGATGTTGGGCAAGTGGATGCTTATAACTCTAATCGTGTCAAAAAGGCTATGATCAATAATCACTTTCGACTGTATCATAAACCTTAAAAACAATCACGAGGGGTGTGAGTGTGTGTGTGGCCCTGTGATGGACTGGCAACCTGTCCACGGTGTGTCCACTGGGATAGGCTCCAATCGACTCTTAAGCAGTTATAGAAGATGGATGGAAGAATCAACGAATACAGTTTTAGGATTGGTGGTACCCTATTGAATATTCCCTAAAATATCAAGGGTTATGGAGAGCTTTATGGAACGCCCATCTGTTGGATACAGTACAATTGCATTGCGGGATTGTTCCCGTTATTTTTCACAAAGCTTTAATCGATGGAAAAACTCTAAAACCAAGCAAATTGTTCTGTTGATTCGAATAGATTTTAACAGAGCAAGCGTGAGTATTCATGAAGTCTAATGCTGTATTTGTGTTTTTGGCTCGGAATGATCAGCTGTCGGTTTGCTCGCTGAACTTTCTGCCTCAGGATAACGCTGCTCTGGAGTTGCTATAGCGATAGCATAAAGCATTAGGCTGTGCCCTTTACGGAAAAAAATAAAAGATAAGGGGAAGGTGGGGAGACAGAAAAAGAACAATTCTGCGAAATAAAAGATTGAAATAAACACATTGTGTGTGAATGCATCTGCAGAAAGGATGTGTATTCCTCTATATATTTATGCATGTGTGTGTGTCAGTGTGTTTAGCAATAAGGTGAACAGATGAGCGAGTGGGACGTGCCGTAGAAGGTTATTTTGGCAAAGGAGCGGATGTTCAGATGAACCCATATTTAACTGAAGCTTGTGTGGAGGTGATGTTCAGATACAGAACAAAGACCTAAAAGCTCATGCTCCTCCCTTGAGCTCCCCTCTACTCCACCACAACACCTGACACAGAGTGGAAAATAACACAAAAAAGAGAGAGATACATTTCTTTTACAACCTGCTTAAGTGGTTAAACTATGTGCCGCTTTGGTTAGACTTTTTAAAGGAAGGAAGAGAAGATGTTTGATAAAGGAGAGATAATTTCAAAACGAATTCATATGCAAATGTGGGTGCCGGAAACTTTATTGAGATTGTTTCTCCAAGAGGCTGTAAAGAAGTGAGTGAGAAAGATTGAGAGAAAAAAAGAAAGAGAGAAAGAAAGAAACCCAAAATTAACTTAATAGACAAAAAGAAGCCACTTTCTTACCATACACACTTCTAACACCTTTGATTCCTGTCACACTCTCACTCTCTTTCTCTCTCTCTCTCTCTCTCTCTCTTTTACACACATACTCTTCACTCATTCAAATGATTTG
This sequence comes from Sisor rabdophorus, assembly GCA_026260075.1. Taxonomy (NCBI): domain Eukaryota; kingdom Metazoa; phylum Chordata; class Actinopteri; order Siluriformes; family Sisoridae; genus Sisor; species Sisor rabdophorus. The sequence continues at coordinate 4,210,386 of JAOTQW010000014.1, forward strand.
TTTCGTATGGTGCTGCAGATTGCATTTACAATATTGGCTTGAGATAGTGTATGACCGATAGCTGCAATGGGGAGTGGTGGGCTGGGAGGAAGTGCTCTGTTAGCACTCTCCTGCTGATTAATGATTTAAGAAGGTGCCTGAAACATCAATACCATCTCTTTTATAATTACAAAAAAATAAGCCACCCACAAAGTTGCATTGGCAGGATTCAACTCCAACTGCGAACTAAAAAGATAATTTCAAAAGCCCTGATAGGCCTGGAAAGAAAAAGAGTGTTTGGAGTTTCCATTGTCTGTTCTACTATATGTACAGAAGGCAGATAAAGTTATAACACAAAAAAAGATCTTGCTTGCTTTGCATTCGATTCATTTTTCAATTAGCTGTGTTTTTTTACACAAAGGTGTCTGTTTAGTGACAGAAAGAAGGCAAATCGAAATTTTAAACTTATCGAAGTAATAATAAATCATTTGTTTCTGTTTAGATTGGCTGTTTAATAGATGACCTTATGTGTGTGTGTTTTGATGTTGGTATGTAAAGTGGGGTCCTTAAATTTAAATTTAATGAAATTTAAATTTCTAAAACTAACAATTTTGCCAATATTTGGAAATGAAGCTCAAACCGGATTTTTAAAAAACAAATGGACAATTGAACAAATGTTTGTGAAACCTTAATAAATGTAGCATTACAGCATTACACTATTTCTTTTCTGGAACTACAAGACACAAATACTGTTCTAGCATGAAAATATCCCTATGATCTTCAGGAAGACGTGGATTTTTTTGGATTGGGCTGTGAAAAAAAAACAGTGTCCTGCACTTATCCCTGACCCAGACCACTCTGAGCATCTTAGAGATAAATTGGATCACTGACTGCCCCTCAGACTTCCTTACCCAACGTTAATGCTTAAAATCACAAATATTATCATGGCTAAACAATCCACAATCTAGAGAAACACTTTTCTAGTAGTGTGGATATTTTTATAGGACATTACATCTGGAATTGGTATAGATGTGATGCTCAGGTGTCCTTACATTTTTAACCATATAGAGTATAACAAGCTGAATTCTCATTATCACACCATGACCACCACTGTTTCCATGCAAAGACCATTCTTATTCAGGAGATCCCCTATTTTAGTATGTGTGTGTGTGTGTGTGTGTGTGTGTGTTGGGGGGGGGTTAGACGGTAGATCACGAGTTAGGGAGCCTGTCATGGGTGTGAAGTGTGACCCCATGGGGATGTACCTGATCACGTGACTGGCTGTCAGTCAATCATATGAACCTTATGCCTTAACCACAAAAAACACCCAAGATAGGCATTAACATCTATGACGGAGACATTAACAAGGAAAAAGAGAGAGACAAAAAAGAGCAAGAAAAAGAGAAGAACGAGATGAAGGGTCTCACCCCTGAAGAGGGCAGTCTTTTCCCGTCAGGGTTGGGCCTCACGGGTAAACCGCTGTACAGCCTAGCACGATCTCCTACACTGTATCTGTTCTGTAGAGGAGAGATAGAGATACAGAGAAGAAAGAGGAAAACAGAGACAACAGATGTAAACAGAAAGGACAATTCAGTACAACATAGACAGAAGGGAAAAGGGGACAAAAACAAGGACAATTTAGAGAAATGTCAATCAACAACTGTAGACATTTCATTTGAAGGATGAGTCTGCTTTGTTGTGAATGACGTTGTTGTGAGTGACGGGAGGAACCCGTGGCATGGCCCCACAGTGAGGGATCTCCTTCGCATCGTGCCATGTGTGACGGCGGGTTGGGAAAACACTAGCGGCGGGAGGGTTGGCAGGCTAGGTTTGGGAGCCCGACTAATCCAGCACTTAATGATTCACACAGCAGTCTGTGCCAAACCTACACACACACACACACACACACACACACACGCACACACACGCACACACACGCACACACATACACACACACTGCACAGAGGCCTTTGCCTTTCAGGCAACCTAAATTTCCATCTTATTTGGCCAGAACAGGGAAAGATTGAAGTGTAAAAGATTAACAGATGCTTGTGGCAAAAACTAATTAGAGCCTCCAGTCTGCCCAGTATCAAACTTTCCTTTTTTCATCCTCTCTCTCCCACACACACACACACACACACACACACACACACTTGAACCACTCCTGCTCATTGCAAAATCCTTGTGATTGAATCAGTGAGTAAAATTTGTTAAAGCACCTGTGTACTATTTGGTTCATTAGCTAGGAAGTGTAATATAAACACTAGTAGAAAAAGTGAATGTCTTTTAAAGCATTAAAACTCGGACATTATTGACAGAGTAAAAAGACAGAATTTTTTTTACATCATTTGGTGTAGATTCTGAATTTCTGAAATAATAAGCCAGCCCAACACTCAACACCAACATGCATATTAAGTTACTCAGTAACCTGCAAAAGATTTTGCATCACTGATTAAATAAATGAATTAATAAGCAGGTGTTCCTATTAAAGTGAGTGTGTGTGTGTGTGTGTGTGTGTGTGTGTGTGTGTGCTAACTAATACATACACATATATCATTTACACAGAATATACTATTAATATTAGACTTGTCTATGGGCCTCACGATGCAACACATGGGCCATGATAGATATATATATATATATATATTGCAATACAATACAATTCAAATTAAAAAAGGGTTAAACAAATAGCTAAACATACAACTACACACTTATAAAGTGTAATTTTTTCTGCCATGCTTTGTTAAAGCAAACAGCTGCACATGTCCAGGGCAACTACAGAAGCGGAAAAGGAAGTCGTTTGACGTATGAAGTATGTATCGATGTTAAAGTATGTATCGATGTCAATATCAATACATAAAAATATCACAATAGTTAGCTATGCCGATATTTTTACACCGCCCTAGTGCACATTTACAGTATAGAGTACTTAAAATAGTATATGGTATTGATTGCTAATAAAGTCCAAATTTCAAATTATGTCAATCGGCTGGAGACGCAATGCACATGAAATCTGTACCTCGTCTAGTGTGTGAAGCTTAAATTCCTATTTACTATCATCTATTTAAAGCATTAAGACTCAGGTGATGCTACAAGTTCTACGGCTATTACTTTACATACTGCCTAGTTCATTTTCACACATAAAAGTTGTCCAATCTCTATGAATTCTGGATGCAATGGAAGAACTTTCTTGTCCTGTACAGCTCCCTGAACTCAACCTCAATAAAAACCTTCAGTATGAGCTGGAACATCAAATGAACCCTAGACCTCCTCATTCAACAAAAGTGCCTGAGCTTACTAATACTATTATGGTTAAATGCACCACAATAATTTAGTAGAAAGTATTTCCAGATGTTTGGTGAATATTATAGCAGAAAGAAGGAAAATGAACATATGGATAGTATAATATAGTGTAAAAGAGTTACTATTTGTGATGGATATACAGTAAACATACAAGAGTAATAGTGCAGTGGGAGGTCGGGGGAAAACAGATCAAGCCCTAAGTTTAGGCAGATGAGGTGCACTGTGATGTGTTGGAAGTGGCCGTTTTAAATTGCCTCTAAACAAAGACTAAACTCAAACCATGTGCATAATGATTCCCTAACTATATATTATGATATTATATATATATATTTCATTTCATTTCATCTTCTTTCCCGCTTATTCCCGAATCCGGGGTCACGGGGGTCTGCTGGAGCCTATCCCAGTGC
>JAOTQW010000014.1:4238746-4258616 GCA_026260075.1 Sisor rabdophorus
ATACATATATACATAAATATACATATATATTAACATTATAGGCATGGTTTATCTCTTTTATACAAATTACAAATGAGCACCTGGGTTTGAGATCCTTGCTCAGGTGCCCAGGAGTGGGAACTTGGTGGTGCTGGGAGTCCAATCCCAGATCTTCCACTAAGCAATCCAACACATTAAACTCAATGCTACCACTTCAATAAGAAAGCCTTCAGTGCTATATTTAATGTTTAATATTGTATGTAACATATTTCAATCTGTTTTGTTTCCAAGCCTGTGATTAATAGTAGAGTATCTGTTTATTAAACACAGTGGTATTAAAACGCCTTGGCCTTGGCTCTATGTGGCTCAGACCAAAAGCGAGGCTGAAAAAACCCAGCGTATTTAATAGATCTTTGCTGAGAAAGCAAACTTATATCTGCGCTTGCATTTCTTGCCTATTAAAATTCCCAGGGTCTATTTGAGCATATTAGTAGTGTCCTTGCTATTCGAGCAGGGCTGCAAGTTTCCTCTTCACCTGACTCGTTTTATTTGGTTCCAGGAGACTATTACACTCTGTTGTTACAGCATGGCCATGTTTGTTTGCACGTTTTTAGCATTTTCTTGATTTTATGGCTTTTTTTTTTAGCACAAGGCTGAAGTAGTGCACACTGGATGTACTGTAAGCTTAGTATTGGATAAAAAGGGGAAAAAAGCTAACAGAAGAGTGATCCTGCTTCACTATAATGAAATAAAACTGCTAAACTTTTCAACGGCTTGCAGTAGAAGGCAGTTTCCATTATAAAGCAAGTTTATGAAGCAACCACGCATCAATAATTGATGCGAAAAAAGAAAGAGAGCAAGCAAGAAAGAAAGAAAAGAAGAAGTAATAAGTTACAGATTAAAAAGGACTGGCTTTGCACTGGAAAAAATGTCAAAGCATTGCTGATGATTAACTGAATTCTAAACTCATTTAAAACCTAAACAAGAATCTGAAATATTAAATTCCCCCTGCAGCTCTCTAAAAAATAAATAAAATCCTTTTCAAGCTTTCTCTCCCTGTTTCTCTCTCACTCTCTCTCTCTCTCTCTAGCTCTCTCTCACTCTATAAAATGGATACATGCACATTGGCAAGCTGCCATTTTGGACATGGAACACTCCAAAATGGCACAGAATCCAGCCTAATATAAACCCCTGCTCTAGGTGTTTTGGTTTTGTCCAGCCTGCGGTTCAAGGGGCTTGAAAATAATACAGTCTCATCAATGCTTCGATTGCGTTGCATTACAAGCTTTCCTTTTTTCAACCAAATCGTAGTCAACAGCAGGGGAGTAAATTAAGGGCACTTAAAAAGAACAGCTAAACAAAAAAAGAGCAAAAAAAATTAAGGAAATAAAGGTAAAAGTCAATGCAGCCTGGTTCAATCTGGTTTCATTGATTAGTGTCTTAAGAAAGTGTTAAGAGGCGGCTGTTAGTTCGCCTCTGCTATTTTAGGAAGAAAAATAAAAATAAGGACTTGCTTTAGACCAGATGTCAGCAGCAACCATGCCACCTGTGCTTGGCTCTTGTAATCTTTTAAAAAAGTTTACCCTGTGCTACCAAGAGCTGTGACCACACTTGGAATAACAAACATTTTATCTGGTATTCACGAGGGTCAGAGGTTGGAGAGAGTGTAGCCTAGAAGGAAAAAAACATGGCAGCAAAGAAAGTGGAAGTTGAAATAGACAGTAATGAGGGAAGAAAAAAGAAGAAAGGAGCTTGATTGAATTTTCGGGTTGGGGTGGTCACTGTTTTCCTAAAAAGTTATCTTTTTCTTCATCCTAGATTCACCTGGATTTCATCAGGAGACATACTGACGGTCTTTATGTTTATAGTAAAACAGAGTGGTACCTCCAAGTTACCAAATAAAAGGAAAAAAGCCACAGGATTTCTTTTACCAAAGCCTGCAGCCAATTATGCTTTGATAACACACACACACACACGCTTCAAACTCACTTAAAGACAGACATAGCACAATATATTTATAGTTTTGGGTACAGATCAACCACAAACTTCTGGCAAATACTAAGTTATATACACTAAGTTATTTGCTTATCTAGAACCCAAACTAAGTGTCTTCACTTTGTATGATGTGAGAATTCAATAATTACAGGGGGAAAGAAAAAAATAATCTTCTTCACCACCATTTTCTTTTGAAAACATTTCGACCAGGCAATTGAGTGCAACTGTAAAAACGGAACTAAATTGCTATCCCAGGATGCTGAACGTATGATAAAGACAGCTGTCTGTTCCTGTGCCATAGCGCCTCTATGCTGGATGTGATTACCAACCCACATGTACCCCAACATCCTGCCATTCATACAAGAGGGGGAGAAAGAATGAGAAAGAGAGAAAGAGAAAGATTCCAGTGGCTTTGTGTCAAAGATTAGGAGTGATTAGGAGTGATCTGGAATGAGAGAGCTCTCTGTTTGCGGTGTGATCTTACTTTATCTCTGCTACAACAACACATCACATTCCTTACTAGTACACACACACACATTGAAGCCTAGCTGAGCTCCAAATTCCCCAAAAATGAACTAAACCTTACTATTTTTAAACACTGCTATTAAAACCACTATATTTCAGATAAAACATTATTATATATAGATATATATCCTGACACAATGCTGTGATAGACTAAAATAAAATAATTACTACTGAGGTAATGTGTTTGTACCAGGAAATGTAAGGTGTAGTGATTGTGACTGGGAGGGTCCCTGTTTGGCTCAAAGTTCACACACTGGTAGGACAGTCATCTGTCAACAGTGTAATAATAGCATGAGAAGGATTTGGTTGTAAATGTGACAACGTGAGCCATATTGTGACGCAGTTGTAGATGACAAAGCAGGTTGTATTCAAAAAGCCAGGTTTAGTGGTAGCTTAGTGCTAAATGGATTGGGCAATTATTGAAAAGCTTGTCAGTTCAAAATCCTGATCCACCACTGATGGGCCCCCTAAGGAAGGCCCTTAACCATTAACTGCTCATTTGCAGGCTAAGTAAAAATAGCTTAGAATAAGAGTGAATGCCAAATGTATGCATGGATTATTACAGCATGTACAGTATGCTACAAAAAGCATGTAGTACATGAAAATGTATGTGTGTGTGAGAAACCCTAGAGGGGTAGTTCCTACTGGAGGCCCCAGGCAATCGTAGGCTAGGCTTAAAGCCAGTTAGCTCTGCCACTGTTTGCTCAGGACATGCCATAGGAAGCTAAGACAACTGCCTGTGTTTGCCCAAACCCTACTTTTTCTTTCTCCCTCCCTCTCTCTCTCTCTCTCTCTCTCTCTCTTTCTTAATAAATCCCCACAATTCATTCCTGTTCTCTGTCTATACCAATTTGCCTACTCTGTTTATTTATCCCATATTCTCCTGCACAGCTTATGGAATTTTTTACAGATGTCTTTTAACTTCTTAAAAACTTTATACCCAAGATCCCTGTTCATCCATTTGGTGTTTTTTTTATTTTGTTGAATACTATGTAAAACGAATGTTTAACATTACAATCTTCCACTATATTTTACCAATGCAGAGCTATGATCCAAAAGAAAAGGAAAGAAAAGTAACAATGAAAATCTAACAAAGGACTCCAAATAAGAGCCACAAATGTTTTTTTTTTATTTCCTAACATTGAATATAACTTTATCTGCATGTAATATGAAAAAAGTTGGTTGATCCACTGTATTCCAAATGGAAGATGGGTAGCTTTCCAATTCACTAATATGCATTTTTCCCAGCTATTCAGGCTAGAAGTGTAACGAGAAAAATATAATAACTTAGTTAATTTATTATATTAAATAATAAAATAAACTTGGATATCCATTAATATTCCAATTCTAGGATCATAACTAAATGACTGAAACCTATAACCTATAATCAATTATATATTCCCAAAAATTTGACCAATACTGGACAATTCAGAAGAAATAAATTAAATTATTAATTAATTTTTTATCTGTCTTTTACTTTTACTATGTTCCTACCATAAGCCTCTTAGTGTATCTCGAACCCTGACTTGACTTGCAAGCATTATAGTTGTGACCTTTTAGGACACCTTTTTTTGGGGGAATGACATTTTTCACATTACAGGTAGTCAAACCTCCATAAAATCATCCTTCTCCCTCTTTTTCTTTTTTTTGTTAAATCATTCATACTCACTTTCCTCTCATTTTCTGATAAAGGTGTACAAGCTGAGTTCATTTCACACTGCTCGGCTACATTCTATTATGCTATGCGATGACGCCAAGCTTCTGAAATAACTTGTTAAAAAACGGCATCTTTTCATGCTAATGCCGCATGAAGCTTGTTCAAGCTAAAAAGGTCTTACCATAAATCACATCAATGTTAATAAAACAGAAACATATTCCGACAAAAAAAGCAGAGCAAAAAACAACCAAGACCTAAAAATGAAAACGTTCCCTTCATTCCGCTCATAAAACTAATGAACATAAAACTTGGGGCAAACACAGAATAATCATCATTTAACAATAACATTTTCATGACAGTGAGTGAAATACTCATTGTTTTTTTTTTTATTAGACACAGGTTCTTTTTTCTTTCCAGAAGATAAGCTGAGCACAGTAAACAGCAGCAAACATTCTTATACCATGTTTAATCTTCTATTCTAAATTTATGACTTCATACAAGTACTGCAGTAAAAAAAACAATGTACTCCTTCGCCATGGTGGAAAAATGGCTACATTGTTCTGTCTAACATTTTTCAATAAAAGAGAGGTTTAGGACACAATGGTGTAAGCTTACGGTTAAGAAAAAGAACTGCAGATCAAAAAAATTGCACTGAACTAAAGGATATCTAAGCAAACACAGTTCAAACGCTTGAACTACATGTTTGCAGGTCTGCCTTTAAAAGCCACAGAAGAGAAAGGTCTGCAAGCGGGTGGGCTAAAATAAGGCAAGCAGTTTCATTGTATTTATATAACGCTTCCTTTAAAAAGTCCCTCATCAGAGAACAGCACAACACTGAGAACACCAATCATTTGGTGGGAAGTAAACAGACCAGAAGTGTATTATTTGATGAGTATTTTTTTTTCTAACCTTAAAACTGATGCCATTATGTTTATGGGGAAATGGTGGTGGTGATTAAATACAAGCGTTCACTCGAAAGAAGTTGACAGTTGCACTGCAAAAGCCTGGTTTTATTTGGACTTTTATTTCATGACCTTTATTTATTTATTTTCCCTGGCGTCCTTGTGAAAAAGACCTGTAACAACTACCAGCTTACACAGAGTGGAATAACAACAGCCGCAAAGAAAGGCCATTGGAAGTCTTATTCTAACATTACAACAATCTTTCATAGCTTCAACACAGTCATACTTACCTTAAAGTTTACACCAGGGGGTAAAAGTGTGTTTCATTTTATTTTAGAACTGCAACACAAGACCTGATTGTTCTCCGTACACGTCACTGTCGGTTGTATTTCAATGATCAATCAGTTTGCAATGAGTTTGTCTGTCCAAAAACATGTATGCTAGGTTGATTAGTAATTTTAAATTGTCCATAGGAGTGTGTGTGTGGTTGTTTATCTGTATTCAGCCCTACAATGGACTGGTGACCTGTGCAGGATTTCCGCTGCATTTCACCAAATGAAAACTGGGATAAACTCCAGCAGATCCCTGTGGCCCTGATTAGAAATACGCTGATATGGATAAGTGGATGAATGGATGGATGGATGGATGGACGGACAGATTTACTGTTACATATTTACTGTAGATATTATTTAGATATGAGTAATTTTGTTTCTCAACAAAAGTAAAATAAATAGAAATTGTATAACTTTTCTAGAGGTTTTTAACTGTTCATTCAATATAATATTTGTTGCAATAGTGTGTAAAAGGCTTAAAATATTTGTTTAACTGCTTATAATGATTCCTTTTTCCATAAAATGTGTTGATTCATCAACGTTCAATATATTGTCCGAGGTGGTAAGCATGGACCCCTTACAGCAAGAAGGTCTCAGGTTCGATTACCGGGTCTTTCTGTGCAGAGTTTGCATTTTCTCCTTGCGCGTGGGTTTCTTCAGGGTACTCTGATTTCCTCCCACAATCTTCTTATTATATTATCTTATCTTCTTATATTATCTTATATAATTTTTAAATACAATAGACAGTCTTGCACAATTATACATGCACACACACATGCACATTTTTGCAGGGGTTAAAACATTTCCTGACCAGAAAGTGCAATACTGAAAGCCACATACACGTGGGTGACAAAGAAACTGTGCTAACTATGAGATGTCATCCTGTTTGGTTGAGGCTCTGCTGCCACAAAGATATTTCCCATTTTAAACTAAGCCAAGAAGCCATATGTACCAGCCGGTCCAAAACAATGGCTCTGCCTATAACGGAAACCAGCACATATAAACGCTTTTCATGTCCATGGCACCAGTTTCAAAAGCTGCACAATAACAGCGGCGTCCGTCTGCTCGTTCATCATGACTGACATACTCCTCGCTTTTAACTGCTACAGACTGGAATATTAAACCAAACTGTAGCAGTGCTGTTGAACAGGAACACTTGTATTTGGCAGCTTTGCATAGGATTCTCCTGAGGCGCAAAACAGTTAAGGCCTCTTTAGCTTTTTATTCCTGTGTAGTGAGAGCAGACATCAGTCAGCACTTTATGGGTTCTGTGTTCTTAACTACGCTGGGTGGACTAGAACAATAAACCTCTGTCTTTAAAGTGACAGTCGGAGTGTGGCAACATCTGGTGGCAGGGCTCATTCTGGGTTTCTACACCACTGACTGACACTAGTAATTAAAAAAAAATACTGGGCATCTGAATATATACAATATGGCATGTCGTTGTATCTATAACCTGCCATTACTTTTATGCTGGTTTTTACCCCACTGAGTTGTCCGTGAAAAAAAATGTGGAAAAAACCTTCCTTATCCACAAGGTTTACCTTCCCACATTGATATAATGAGAAGCAGGGGAAATATAATGCTGGTGTGTGTTTGTGTGTGTGTGTGTTATGGAGCCCAAGTGTGTTGCTGCTGTAGCTTCTACTGAAGCCATCACCACTTCCTGCATTTGGGTGGGTGGGCACCATGGTAGCTGTAAGATAGATGTGTACGCAGGCCCACATCAAAGACTCAGTGATAAAAGTGCCTATAAAGTAGCAATGTCCTAAATTAAAAGTCCTTTATGATAGTTACTTTATTTTTTTTACTTATAAAAACTATTTTGATCCCCTCGTTACTTTCATTTATAAACAACAATTTATGTTATATTGTTCAATGCAGTTCCCTAAATATTTCAGCATTAAGAATTTTGTTGTGTGATTAGTCTAAATGTCAATGGATCTCATCGGGATGCGAAATGTTGTAATTAAATGGCTATTGAAGAAACCTGCTCTTCTTTCATATTTTGATATGCGACTTAATAGTAACTTTCCTTTGCGTTTCTTTATGTCTTGTTAGAGACTGGTTCATTTTGGTTTTGTTAGTATGTGACAGTTTTTTATTTGGTCACACAATACAGAATTATAGAATAATTTTTTCCTATACCCCAGCCCATAGGCCTCACTCAAGGGCCAACAATTCCAGTGTGGCAGTGTTCGGGCTCAACCATTTAAGCCACCACTGCCCAGTGTATATTTTGACTGTTTTTGGTTTTTTTTTTGGATTTGGGTGTTTATTTGCGATTAATAAATTGCCTGATCTTGCATCTGCCTCCTTACAAGGGTCAACATTTCAATAAATCATTCACATCAACTTTGACAGACACAGTCAACCATTCAACCAATCATCCCTCAGATCTTTACTCAGCATTAAAACCCCTTTTATTTTAACTTCTGGTATTTCAGCAAATTTCCACAGAAGTCTATGGTGTTCTTTTCCCATGTAAAAGGGAATCAGTAATGTTAAAATTGAGAATTAGTGATTCAGTCTGCTATGCAGCGTCTAGCCAGCAGCCATTCAAAATAGAGGCCTCGGCTCAAATCTGTCTTTCTGCCATAGCCAATTAGCACAATGCTGGGCTAGCACTCCCATTGCTACCGACAAGTTGCCACAAAACAGCAGCTACATGCATTATATTAGTGTGTGTGTGTGTGTGTGTGTGTGTGTGTACATGTGATTTGTGGATTAGTTACAAAGATTAATAATCAAGTGAAAGTTAAACATTTGTACATTTTTTAAAGATGAGTTACTGTGTCAACATTTTAAGCAATTTTAAAGCTTCCGCAAAGAAACAGGTGATTTTACATTTAATTATTTTGCATTATTCAAACAAAACACTAATTTATTTACAAATTTGTTCTATTTTAAATACAATATTTTATTTATTTATAAATATAATTCAGTCTGTTACAACATTATCACAATTAATAACACAAAAATAATTCTTACAATAAATAGAGCTGTTCAAGTTAGGGGATTTTATTTTCTCTCTCTCTTTCTCTATAACCCTTGATCTAGATATAGATATACTTATACGTGTGTGTGTGTGTAAATATCTATAGATTTTAATATAAGATCTATAAGATGAATCAAAAGTGTATTAGTTTACAAATGTGCATGCTTATGCAGCTGGGTTAACGTAACTTTTTTAATTCATCTAGTTTCTTTCACATTTATGGGAAAAGTTCAAAAGTTATTTCTTTTCGGTTTCATTTTAAATCACAGCATGCTATTTAAACAAAGTTTGTGTCAACTCTAGATTTCCAATCTAAAGTCTGACATGAGTACAGACAGCTTAACTTTTCTCAAAGAGAATTATTTTAGACTTTTATGGAGGCCAGCAGAACAGCACCGGATTATCATAAAGAATACACAGAAATGTATAAACACATAATGCTGGAAATAACTTCTTTCTAGCTCAGACTACAGAATATTACAGTGACATTAATCGATCCTAGCAGTGACAGCTATTTCAGGTGACTACATAGAGCAAACCTCCCCATAGTCTCCTTTCCCTGCCTGTCTATAACACGTCATCAGGAGGGGCTAAGCAAGCGCTTGTAAAATGTAGCAGCGGGATAATGAACGTGAACAGGGTGGTTTATTATCATATAAAAATAGACAATTCTAAACATATAGTCAACATACAATTTAAGCAAAAAGACAGATGGCAAAAACTGTAGGTTTTGTAGGGGTTTTGTAGGATTTGTTAACCACTTTAATTTAATGGTTACAAAATTACTGTTTAGGATGTTGGTACAGTATGTGAAGGAAACCTGGCATGAAGCCAGCAGGGAACAGCAGGAGTTAAAACTACATTCAAAATCGTTAATGTAACTGCTTCAGTCATCATATAAAATGTGTGACTGAGTCTGGGTAATAGTTAAAGATTGTGCTATAAAAGGGAAGGGGTGGCCTAATTAATTAAAGTGTTGGACTGATACCAGAAAGACTGGGGTTCGATTCCCAGCACCACCAGGGCACCATTATGGGTTCCTGAGCAAAGCCCTTAACTACCAATTGCTCAGTTGTATGTCACTCTGGATAAGGGCGTCTGCCAAATGCTGTAAATGTAAATATTAACTCCATTGTTGGAGATTTCAACCTTTATCAACATACATACAATCTAAGCCCCAAATATTATAATAGCTCTAGTAACCATACCGGGAACCATAGAGAGAGAGGAGAGAATGAGAATGAATTACAGACCCTCCTTTAATTCTATTAAAATTCCCACTATTATTTACAGCACTGAGACATTTACAGCAACTTCACAATACTACTTTAAACTTTACAAAATGTTAATTTACTATTTACTAGTTTTTAGCAATTTCACGGACTCATTATATCTACAAAGAACCTACAGTCTATATATAAAACACACATACATAAGGGATTTAAATGCCTGTCTAGGTGCATTACAGATCTCACAATAGAGAAACACGTTGGTGTTAATTACCATTTTACTTCTTATAGTTGCTAATATTTATGGTGTAAAGCATGAAAATACAGGGAACTCTTTGCAGTGTAATGACTAAATAATTTAATGGACCTTTTTTCTATACCAGATGTTAGTAAAACATTAACAAATAAAAAGTTGCATTAGTTGACAGCAAGCCAGTTGGTAGTTGACAGCAAACCATGTCCTCTGGTAAATAAATGCTAAGTATAAGATATTCATCTACTCTATTGTGCCCAAGTGCCAAGTGGCACTGGAACAGTCAGTAATTTTTGTTTGCAATGGTTTGTTCATTGTTTTTTTAATGTGGCTTTGTCTTCAAAATCCAATAGAGATGGCAATGTTAAGCTCAGGTAGATCTAATCTTATTTACCACCTTGGCAGAAATTTTACTGAAAAGAAGTTACAGAGCAGAGAGATAAATTCAGGGTACAATAATGAAGGCAGTAATACATCCGGGGGCAAAAGTCTTCAATTTTAGAGAAAATTAAATTTAATGTGAAGAAAATGATCAAAACATTAACGATGAGATTTTAATTTAAATTATTTTTTCTATACTACAAGTATATTACACTACTATAAACAACAATCAAATAAAATTAATTTTATAAATTTATGACAAATAACTAATTTCTCAAATAAATGTAATCTTTGATTATTTAATAAATTTAAACTAAAACAGAACTATGCAAAGTGATTGCTGTAATATTGCAAGTCATTGTTTAACATGCAGATATAAATCTATTATATTTATTTTTAAAGAAGTAATCAGACAGAAATTAATGTAGTAGTCAGCTACATGCATTTAATTGACAGGGCTCAAAGATGTGGACACCTTTCGTTTCCTGGGAACCATAAGGTCGGCTTATGCCCCCGCATCTGTCCGTAAGTGGACTACCACACACACAGGCACACACACACACACACACACACACACACACACGCATACTGACTCATGCCGAGATCTCACCATGGGAAAAGTGTTACCAGTCATAGGGTACGAATCATAACATTTCCCGTTTTCCCTTAACTGCACACGGTGAGGTCTACTACACCTTAAGAAGCAAAACATCTGTACGTTATATATGTGTATAGACATATGAAAGGTGTAATTTGCTCACTGCAAAAAAATGTGACAACGTGTAATTTTGGCCTACAGACAGAGATTTCCACAAGGATTTTAAGGCTTTCTCCAACCTATTTGAAACATTTTCACACGCAAATATGCCTTTGATGACTGTCATTGCCAAATAAATATTTCTAACAGTGCTGATCCTTTTGTGTCCTGTCTTGAACCGTTTTTATCAAGTAGCGCATTCTATGCTTTATAATATAAGTGGTTTAGCCCTGTGTCTAGTGAGCATACAAGCATCACTCTCCGGGTTGAAATAAATGAGTTACCCAAAGCAGCCTCACTTTCAGTCAGTTAGTCTGTCTCTCAGGCAGTTAGACTGTTTCTTTCTGCCTAATTACCCTTGCCATGTGTAAAGTGGAGTGCTGTGGGCCAACACTTCATTTTATACACGCTTGCCTTGTAACTGTCACTTTTAGAGGTCGCTCTGGATTCAAGTATCTGGCAAAAGAATATAATTGTTATATCTTACATTTCCACAGTGGTTAAGGCAAGGGTGGGGCAGGAAGGAGAAGGGGGACATATTGACTGTAAACATGATTATAGGGAATCAGTTTAGGAAAAGAGGAACAAGCTCTTTCATTGTACATGAACAACAGTCTATTTGCTGATAGTCAGTTCAACCAACTGGATTTAAAACAGGAGGAGAGACAAAAACCTAAAGAATGTGAGCTAGAACCTAAGCTAAATTTGTAAAATAAAAAAAGGTATCGCCCTAAAGATACCTGTGTGTTTGTGTGTGTGTGTGTGTATATACGCTTTTGTTAAATCAGTACGATTGTACACCTGGGGCTTATTCCCATCGAATCATATGCTCCACAGATCTTGCCTAAGGGTGTATTATCAATGTGAGCACATTACACACATGCACACACAAACACACCAAAACACACACACAGACACACACACAGTAACCAACATTATGATTAAAAGTTAGTGCTTGGGCCCTTGTGTTTTTCTAACTAAATTTTCTAAAAATTATAATTATATTTTTTTCCTAGTACAAATCATACAGAGAAAAACATTCCATGATTCTTGAGAAACATTACTTTTTTCTGTAATACTGGAAAACTAATAAATAAATACTTTAATTGTGAACTCATTTACCCATCTTCAATAATATTATTAGTAATACAAACAATAAGAATAGTTAGTCATAATGTTGTTGTTGCTCTCTATTGTAAATAGCCTGGCTGCTTTTTATTGATTTTGTTGTCCTTACATTTTTTATGTCTTATCCTTTAGGATCTATATATTCGTTGCTCCAGATTCAGTGCTGTGCTATTTCCAGTAATTGCGCTGCTTTAGGAGTTATTTTTAGTTGGCTTAAGTGGACAAGTAAAAGCTAGTGAGTGAGACAGAGAGTGAGGGGGAGAGACAGAGAACAAGAGAGAAAAAAAGAGAAGGAAAAAGAGAGAAATGTTTGAATAATTTGCCGAATTCACTAATGGGACTTCAAGGTATCTTGAATGCATCATGTTCTTTTACAGTCATCAGGCAGGTAACAGAGAACCTGTAATTCCTGCCCACTCTCTGATTAGCTTTTCAGACATGAAGATTCAAATGTCTAGACTGTCATTTAAAGTCGGGTGTAACTTTATATTGACGGGTGCGACTCGGACCGTATGTTCAGGTTGGTTTTAACAGGCAAGCCCCTCTCGTATGTAATTAACCAGTGGCCTCGTAATTGTGGCGGGTCGATAACTTCTTCTCGTCATAGCTAGTAATGTGAAACGGTCGCATACATGTGGTACTGTTTCCCTTCGCTTTGTAATACATTTTATTGTATCTTAAAATAGGTTTCAGGTTCTAGTGTTTACTGTAAACCTTTAGAAACTTTTTTTTGCACTGCCACTCGTATGGCCTAAATATCATTGTCTAATGGCCAAAAAGTGGTTCAGCATGTATTGATATTGTTGAGCTTGGCAGGACTGATTACATTCATGCTATGCTTGCCTGATTTGTCTCATTAAAGCTGAATGTTTGCATTGTAGTGCATTTCAGCTCTATACAATAAGGTTAGCGGTAGGAGTGAGGTGATGAGGGGGAAGGGGGAGGGAGGCTTGCTGATGGGGGTTGGAGGCTGTTTAGGGGGCACTTCTTATAAACTTTCCAACTTCGTTTTTTTTTGCGGAGTGAACAAGCCTGGGGCTGTACACACAAATCATAATGCATTCAGCAAATATTCTCTGCACAAAACATGCATTTATGAAGAGATGGCCTTTACTGGAGGAATGCATAGAGAGTATGCTTAACAAACAATACGCCCACACACGAGAGAGAGAGAGAGAGAGAGAGAGAGAGAGAGAGAGAGAGAAAGTGAGTGAGTGAGAGAGAGAATGAATCTGTGCATTTGAGAGAGAGATAATAGCTTTCTAGATTACCACTGTACAAAATGGTTGCCACACTGTTATAGCCAGCTATACTGAGTTTAACATGAACAAAGAGAAAAGATAAACTGCAACCCAACAGATTGGAAAAAGAGCAACGGGTCTGCAGTTCAACGCCTACATTTTTTAAGCAAATCTTCACAAGATGTGAACTGTCGTCTCAAAGAAAATCCAGTGCATCTATATAATAGCGTTATTATTATTTTTCACTTTCAACATCTTACAGTGGGGACTAAATAAGCTGTTTTATATCCAGGGATGTATGACATAAACAATAGAATGATCACTTGACTACTTGCTATTATAATTTGTAGTAATAGCTGTACTGGGTGATATCTACTTTATATATAAAAGAAGTTGACCTGAAAGTTTGATATTCTTGTTTGATTTTTCTTTCTTACAGTACTAACCACTCCGATACAAAAACTACAGATATTTTAAAATTGCTATTGTAACGACTGACACAATTCATTTCTCAGCATCTTTAAGGTGAGCTAAGAAGACCAGGTGAGAGGATCCACACTGTTCATTCTTAGTCTTCCAAGTTGTAACAATTTTATCGTCTAGTTTCCTCCATTTCCATTTCAAGATCCAGCATAGAATATTAAAACCCAGCAGCCAGGGCATTAACATATAAGCGACAGGAAATGAGTTACGGTTGGCCTAGTTTTAAAGAACCATTTCCGGTTCAAGGGATGCCACAGAACCCCCACTGCATATTTCGATGCTCTTATTACGCACACGGGGGCACTTATAGGATGCACAAGCTCCCAACCCCATTTGAACGTTTGCGTTATTAATGCAGACTCGCATAAAGGGGCTATTGTGGCAGAGAGAGAGAGAGAGAAAGAGAGAGAGAGAGAGAGAGAGAGAGAGGGAGAGAGAGAGCAGACGTTTCCCTTCAAATTTGCTGCAAAATGTCCACTTGAAAAAAAGATCATTTTTCAGCATGTGCAGTCGGCATCCTGTACCCTCTTTGGCTCGCCGGCTGATCTTTTCCATATGTTCCGAGCCACAAGCTAAACTCTGCGACACACTTATATAAACACACATCACCAAATTATGAGTTACTTACGGAGGAGATGGAAAGCTTTAAGTGCACTACCACAGGGTAAACGGCAAAGCCATATGACTCGTACATCAAGGCCTTCCATCCATTTTGTCTCCTACACCACTTTTCTTGTGGTTCTCATGCGATATTTTACTCTTTTATTAACGCTCACCCTTTATCAAAGAGACTATATATGATGTATGTATGTGTGTGTGTGTGTGTGTGTGTGTGTGTATGAGTGTGCTTTTGCAAATTATGTAAAGTATGTTTAAATTAAACATTGGCATGTGGCTGTTTTTTTTTGGACCAGTGTAAGAATCAGACTCCAACTTGGATGTGACTCAATAATAAGCAATAATATTACTTGTGAACAATAGAAATTCCAAAGCTCCGTGATGAACCCCTGACAGCTGACACAACATGATAGGTTCGGTGGTATATCGATCTCTGCCTAATGTGCTGCCCTTGGACTGCTAGAACACCGTTCCACCATTGAATCACTCAGAGTATTAATAGAAATATGCGAAACTCACAGACAGGGCTAATTATACTGATTTATACATTGTTCTAGCTGAGTAAGGCAACTTTATATTCATCCTTAAATTGGAAAAACTTAGCCTACAACAAGATAAGAAATAATGTAAAAAAAAAATCATTTCTGCACCATCAGTTAGACTAAAAGTAGGCATGACTTTTTTAAAGGTGCATTGCAAAGACAGACACTTAACACATGTAGAAGCAACAGCTCTGTGTTAAGAGAAGTGATTCATACTATAAGCGCACGCTTTGAGTTGTTACAAAGACCAAATCTAGGTTTTAAACAGCTTATTAGTTGAGAATTCACTGTAAGTTAGGCGTCAGGTGCAGAAAGACAGTGAAATCCCAACAGTTGAAAAAAACAGCTCTGCAAGAAATAAAAATTACACAAACACTAACCATCTCACAGCTCTGTGTGCATGTGTGTGTTCATCTTTAAAGGCCCTACAGCTATACACACTTGGAACATACAGCTGATATTGTAAGACTACGCCCTGTAACTACTTCACATGGCCCTATGGGCCCATACCAAACAATCTAATATCTAGGTTTAGGTTTCTTCTATATTAATATGCCTGCTTGACAATTCAGGCTAAAAGAATGATGCTGGGATCTTGGTGAGGAGAAAATAAAGTAGATTTTATTTGTTTGTTTTCTGCTGCACAGTTTATCACATTGCCCTCCAATGACCAATAATAGAATCCGATTAGCTGAGAGGCTGTTAGAAAGTAATTAAACCGCACGGTCATTAATTGCAGGACTCCAGCACGTGGAGCTGCGACTACGTCACCGCAGCGCCGTTTACAGGGTTAAAGTGGCATCAACACCAAACTCGATATACGGGATTTAAGGAAAAAGTCAAACAAAAATCGTTTTAACGCCATCGGATTGTCTTTTCAACCACGCAACATTTGTCCTCCTGATTGCATCTAACTGTTTTGGGTTTTTTTTTAATAAATAAAAGATTGGTATCCCGTCATTCCAGGTTAGGTAAGGATCATTTCAAGCCATCGTCTAAAATAAAGTTAGCACTTTAATTTAGAAAATACTTTTATTTAACCCGAAAACAAGGAAAGGTGTTAAAGCGCAAAAATACGCTTGGTAGCCTGTTTTAAATGAAACAAGTGCTACTATTTTTTGACTGGTTAATATTAAGCACGTCAAGCCCGCGGTAAAAAAAAACACTGTCTGTCTACCAAAACCCCCCAAAAGTTTCATGTTCCCCATGAGAATCCTGTGGATCGCAGCCCGAATTTAGATTTCTTCAAATTTTCGGAGCCGCGTTTCCCCAGAGGCGCGACGTCAAATTTAGCCACGCGCCCTTGTTTTTGTTGTGCCATCCAATTAGCCAATAGTCAAAGAGCGGCGCTTTTCTTTCCACCTCTTCAAACTTTATACCTTCGGACATGCGTTACTATCCATCTGTTCTTCTTTGCGTCCTACCAGACCACGCGTGGGGCTCCTTTTTTCCTATTCGGGACGGGTTTCTCGCGCGCGTTTTGCAATTGTGCGCCCAAAAAAATGCACACTTAACTGTGCAAAACACGCTTTCCAACTTCCGCACGCAAAAACCGTTAATCGCGTGCAAGGGACGCACCGGCAAGGGGACGCGGATGGGGAAAGAAAGAAAGAAAAAAACTAAGTCGGTAAGTAAGTAAGAAAGTCAGTGCGCATAAAGAAAAGAAAAAAAAGAAAGAATAGCATGGGATGCACTGGGGGTCATTACCTTGTTGCAGTGGTAATAGTCCAGAGAGGCGAGGCTGGAGTCGGTGGATAACGTGCAGGAACCCACGCTTGAAGGGGGTGCAGGATAAAATCTCACATCCATCGCCCGCTTCGCTCCACTGAAGGCATGAAAACAGGTTCAGCGTCTACGAGTCGCTCTCTCTCTCTCTCTCTCTCTCTCTCTGTCTCTCTCTCTCTCTCTCGGGTGCGCTTGCTCTATTGTTAACCCAAACAAAAAAGAAACAGAACGATAGGAAGAAGCGAGGGGTTGAGTCTCTCTCTCTCTCTCTCTCTAATTCTTTCTCTCTCCCTCTTTTTCTCACATCCGTTCGCGGTTTTGCACTTCAGCACGAAAACAAACACACACACACACACTTCAGCCGCTCAGTATTGCTGGAGGCCAGTGCACGGACTTGTGTAGGTTTACCGGTTCACCGGTCCGACCGCTACAATTCTTATTACACAAAAAGTTGACTGTTGTAAAGCAGGGGAAAAAACCCGCACGGCGCTATAAAAAAAGTGTCTGTAGGAACGACAACTGACAACTACTGCGGGTGACCTTTTCAAAAAACACAGCGTTGACATCCGTGATGGTGGAGTGGATGGGGTAGGGATTAATTCACACACTCCTGTGTGTGTGTGTGTGTGTCTCGGGAGGACGCGTCTATGCGCTCGGTTTGTATAGAACACGCCAAGCGACCTCTGCTGTTGGGAAAAGGAACACACACACGCACATAGCAAAAGAGAGGGAGAGACTAACACACACACACACACACACACACATGCTCCACACTTCATCCAGAGCGAATTACATTTATCTATTTTATTTTACATAAGCAATTTCTGATTAAGGGTCTTCCTCAGGAGCCCAGACTCACACACACACTCACACACACACACACAAATAAAGTTAATGACATCTTCTATTATCTTTATAACGACCCCGTTTTTTATATATATGTCCATTAATAAGACATATTATCTTTAAAAAGAATGTTGCTTTGATCCTCAGCACCACCTGTTTTCCACTGCTAGGCCCCAGTGAGATCTCTGTAAGTGACTTTGCCTAAAGGTGTCTGCCAAATCAGAAAAAATGTAAATGTATGAGCTGTTTTTGTTTTGTATTTTTTTGCAGTAATATCTGGCAATATTGTAATTTTGTATAGCCCTGCCAAAAAGACCTATTGAATCACACGTGAGAGAGAGAAAGAGATTTCAGCTTAACAATTATTATTAGCTTGAAAATAGGAAACTGGTAGCTAAATGTGCATCAACTAGCTAAGCTACTTAAAAATATAGCCACAATTAAATGAACCTAATCAGTCTAATAAATGTGCAGAATGTTTATTTTTTAGTTAAATTCAATTACATTCAAGTAAATAAATGTAATTATGCACATCATACCCTTTTACACTTCTCAGTAATGCAATATATTTTTCTGACATAAAACTATAACAAAAATTTTGATGAATAATAATCTACTATGTATCTCATTCATTTATTTATCATTTGCATAATTCACTCACACTTACAATGGGCAATTTAGAATCACCAAAAATGTACATGTTTTTGGATTGTGGGAGGAAAACAGAGTACCCAGAGTAAGCCAATGCAAGCACCAGGTGAACATGCAAACTATACACAGAAAGTGCCCTGCCTTGTTTTATCTACCTTACTATGTATTAATAATATTTTACTTCATTTAAAAACATTTTTTAAACAGCCAGGATGGCAATCTCTACCCAAATAACATGTCCCCCAATGTGCCTGGACTGATTGGAAAGGTATTGTTGATAAATGAACTTGATACTTACTCAATACATGCAGAATAAGGCAGCATTGCAGCCTTTCTTTTGGAGTAGAATGTCTCCAAACAATGTTCAGACAGAGAAGACATATTGCATGTCATTTAAGGGACCTTTGGGCATCCAGCCCATGGATAGGCGTATAGGTCTCTGTTTTGGCAATGCTGCTCCTTGTTCATTTTCTTTATGACAGACAGCTGGTCTGAGGATCAGATGCTGTAAGGCACATGCAATTGGATCGCCAAAGAGTTCTCTAAAGGGTTGACTGTCATGAAACGCTGCAAGGTTATGACACATGAGTTTACAGAATTGTTGATGTTTACCAGATCTGTTAGATGTGGGGCACCAAAAAATGTACTAGAACATTTTAAAATGTTTTACACACATTTTATGATGCAATTTATAGTATTTTCTAGTGTTTGTTTGTTTTACAATGACTTCTACTTGATCCTACACCATGCAATACACTGGCCAGTGTATACAGCAAACTTTAGTGAAGTTAGAGACTTGACAGGTTCAGAGAAAAAACATTGTGTCGTGCAATAATTCAATTCAGTGTGCTGCATATCATCCAGGAACAGCCTGTACAAACTAAGCCACTGGTTGGGCAATAACAAATGCTTGTATTTATCTTCTATACCTGCTTATTTCCTAACTCAGGGTCACAGGGTCTGCTGGAGCCTATGCCAGCACACATAGGGATCGCCAGTCTATTGCAGGGCTACACAGATAAAATAGATCACTCACACTTACTCCTATAGGCAATTTTTTAAAATTTATTAATCAACCTAATGTACATGATTTTGGATTGTGGGAGGAGTCCAGAGTATCTGGAGAAAACCTAGGCAAGCATGGGGAGAACATGCCGAACCCAACACAGAAAGACCCCTTGGCCAGAAATCGGACTCTGGACCTTTTTGCTGTGAGGTGGCCGTGCTTACCATTATGCCACCGGCCTGCCCCTTGTAGATGAAGTTGACTGTATAAAGATACAGATCACAAGTATAAAGATACAGATCACAAGCAAAGTATCACAAGTTTTGTTTGTTTGTTTGTTTGTTTGTTTGTTTGTTTGTTTGTCTTCGTCACAACAGCATATTGATATTCTCACCTTAATTTCAATACATATTTAATCTAAAATTTAAACTGATTTATGTTATAATTTTGGGGGCGGCGCATTGGTTAGCACTGTCATCTCACAGCAAGAAGGTCCTGTGTTCGAATCGCGGGCACAGGGTCTTTATGTGCGGAGTTTGCATGTTCTCCCACATGCTTGCGTGGGTGTCCTCCAGGTACTCTGGTTTCCTCCCACAGTTCAAAAACATGTGCATTAGGTTAA
>JAOTQW010000014.1:4291728-4303468 GCA_026260075.1 Sisor rabdophorus
TATATATATATATATAGAGAGAGAGAGAGAGAGAGAGAGAGGGGGGGGGTAGAGAGAGCCGAGAGCCAGAGAGAAAGAGAAAGAGAGAACGAAAGAACATTCTTAGAATCTGTCATTTATGTCATTCATGTATTTTTAGAGTTTCTGAGTTAACTTGTTACTTTGCCTTTGTTTGCAAAAAAAGAACACAGCATGTACTGTATATAAACAAATATGTTCTATTGCATGATGGGAAGTTTGCAGTGAATGTTATTGTAAGAATGTTGACATATTTTTCCCATTCTTTCACAACTTTTATTCAAACCCACCAGTTTTTTCAGCATTTATAAACATTTTAAATATTGATAGATCTGAATATCTACTTCTGGTTTGAGCTGAAGGGTAAAAATCTATTCAATGACAGCTGTTTGAGAAAACATTTAAATGCTCGAAAATAGAAAGAAACCACTGGTTATTATTGTTAACAGTCAGATTAAAAGAGCAGTTAATGACCTGTGCGAAAAAATGCAAAAAATGCAAAAACTACAGCCAGCGACCTCCACATGGTAGAACAGAATATATCTCAATTCAGCTATTGAATTAAATTTTAAGTCCACAATACTAAAACGGTTTAACAGCAGTGCGACTTAAAACCTAAATGGAATTCACAACAAAATGCAGAGACAAGCCACAAACATTCTGGAACTAACAAAAGAAAAGATTGCTGATGATCTAAACCATATGGCCTCAGTGGTCAGTGTAGGTAGTGGCATGGTTTGGACATGCATGGCTGCTTAAGAAATGGGTTCACTAATGTATATTGATGATGTAACATCTGATGATAGCAGCAGAAATTCTACAGAAAAATTCTGTTTGCTTATCTAGGAAACTTCATACAAAAAAAACCCCAAAACACATGAGCTAAAATGAACTGCAAACAGAATAGAAAACATCTTTGGTACAAAAGGTTTTAAATGTCTTTTCCCAGACCTTAATCTAACTAGAATACATTAAATTTAATTCTGTTCAATGTAAATAGAGATTTTAACAATGGACATTGTCTCACAAAAAATGTTATCAAAAATATCTCTAGTGAGCCTGGGGCGAACGTGGCAGGAAAAAAATTCCTTAGATGGTACGAGGAAGAAACCTTATGGAAACCCGACCTTATTTGGGTAACTCTACTACTTTACTACTACTTTAAACCATTTAAAACACAACAACTGAAAGAGGCTGTGGTGCCTGACTGGAGAGGCATCACAACAAAAAATCTGCAAGTGATACGCAATCAAACTGTTATTTACTTACTATTTACAATTCTTACTATTAACACAGCTAGATGTAATAAGTCGTTCAGAGGTCTAAAATATGATATAAAATATTTGATTCATGAATTTTTAAATTTTTACTCTTAAATTATATATTAGTTCTATTAATCATTTCGTGCCATATTATTGGTTCAAAGTGATTGCGTACTTTCCTATAGTATTTACAAAGAAACGATCATTTTCTTATAGCAGATGAGTTTCGTTTCTGGAGAAGACACAAACAATTGGACAGTCCTTCATCACACATGAGGAGTCTGAGTTTCCACTGCTGGCGTGACATTTAAATGTGGTTGCAGGAGGGGAATAAATGCTTGCTTTGAAAAAAAGGGACGAGTATATGCAAGGGTTATTAGAAAAAAAAGCTGGTGCCTTGGTGAGAAATGGCTGGTTTAATGACAGGTCAGAGAGAGAGAGAGAGAGAGAGCGAGAGAGAGAGAGAGAGAGAGAAAGAGAGAGCGTGCGGTGGTGTGGGCGAAATGAAGCAGTTTCATAATGTTTCAGTGCTGAAAACCCGCGGCCTTCACGTGTCGAACTATCTGCTGAGTAAAATGCAAACACAGCTCATGATTCAAAGTTCCCACCAAACACTTTTAGTCCTGATGATTTCTGAAGTTTTATAATAAGAAGCTCAACACCAATTGTTCTAAAGAGACTTTCCACTTTCAAGCTCTTATTAACAATTCACAGTAACATGAAAACATTAGTTAAGGCCACCTTTCAAATAATGAAGCTTATACCCGTATTACTAGTGCAAGAGCGCATTAGTAAAGTAATAGTAAAGTAAAGTAAAGTAAAGTAAATAGGTAAAGTAATAGGAAGTACAGCATAATGGTGGATTTTGATCTGAAGCTGTTTGAGAATGCAATGCACAACTAAAACTGGACCACGCTCTGTAAACAGTTATTCGATTTGGACTAAACTTATTTAAGTTCCCGTAGTACTCGATCTTGTCTATCACACAGCGTAGTATTGGTTTATTTATAGCTTGTGTGTTCAACTGTCATAGTTTTTAATGAAAACAACAACAGCAGCTTTGAATCAGTGTAATTTAGACAATGGACAAGCGCTGCTCTATGGTGGAAAGAAATTAAAAACAATGTTGCTTCTGAGAGTTGGAAACCTGAATGAGTGTGGGCATTGTTTATATTTAGCACTACAGTTTATTATTCACTGAAATGTAAAAGGAGAAAGAAATGCACAATATATTACCATGGGTAGACAAGAAGGAATATCATTTTGTAATCAATGAGGTACAGTAAAATTGTTAATTTATTCATTTATCTACTATTCTCGCTTGTTTTATGATTCAGGGGAAGTCAATCCAAGTTCTCTTATAGTTGAAAGGCAGGAGGGTTACACCTTGACCAGGTTGGCAGTCTATCACAGGGTCACACACACACATACACACTGCAGACCAAAATACCCCTGCCCGGGAATCAAACGCAGGCCTTCTTGCAGTGAGGTAACAGAGCTAACCACTACGCCACGGTGCTGCACATCACTAATTTAGAATAATAATTAGATGCCTATCGAAGTCTGTTAAAATACAATACAAATCTATTTTTTAATTTTATTTTTACTCCACAAACAAGGAGTTCTTTAAAAATTTAGCTTCTCGATACAACATAGAAGTAAGGAGGAAGAAAGATCTATAAATAATATACAATTAGTTTCACAGAAATAAAACATATTAAATAGACTAGAGTGATGTGAATGTGTGTGCATATAGTAAGTTTTAAACTATTACATTTTTATTTTATTAATTAATTTTTTTGCTTTTTGCATTTATGTTTTTATCCAGAGCAACTAACATTTATCTCTTTTTGCACAATTGAACAATTACGGGGTAAGGGCCTTGCTCAGGGGTCCAGCAGGAGTAACATAAGGGTGCTGGGAACTGGCAATTTGCAGTTTATAACCTTAACCACAATTTTCCCCAGTGACAGTAGTATACACCCAAGTTTAAGTTGCCCATACTATATTTTTTTAATCAAAAAATTGGTGTCCAAGATTAAATGTAATGTAAGACTATATCAATAAATAAAACTTATATTTACCATTTACATTAAATAAACAAGAAAGTGTTAATTGCTGGTATAACATTTTTACTCTTTGAGATACATGTTTGAATGATTGCAGTAATTTATTTGTTGCATAATAAATTTAGTAAGTTGCATAAATGTGTAATTCTGCATACAAATTATCTACAAAATGAGAAATAATTTTATGTCATAGCATATTTCAAAGCTACAACTGGGTTGTTAATATACAAAAGTGTAAAAATAGGAACTGTAACAAGATTAAATTAAATCAATGCTTCATACAGTGTTATACAGTTTTTCTAAAGTTTTATGTAATACTATGAGCTGTAACATTAATATACATGCGTGTGACTCACATTCTTGTAAAAAAAAAAAATTAGTATACATTCTTATGCAAAAAGCTGATGTGCACACACACACACTCCACCTACACATTCTTTCAGAATATGTAATCGCTGTCAATCAGTCTAGTGCTATTAAGCAATCAGCAACAAAGCTGTATAGAGCAGAAAAAACTTTTGTCAATGAGATAATACTCCTCTTTTCCACAGTAATCTGCTGTTTCTTCATTTTTCTTCATAACTTGGTTTGTGTGCTTGCTTTTGCATGCATACAAGTCTGTGCGTGTGTGTGTGTGTGCATCTTTTCTGTACAAAGCTTCAGTCTGTTTTACATAAAGCCCAAAGCTGATATTATAAAACAATGATTTAGTCCTGAAAGCCTGAGAAAACAAAAGCAGTAGGAATAAAGATAATAAAGAAGTTATTAACATCTGATGACAAATGTTCCTGCCAGCGAAATAACAAGCTCATCATCAGATTGTAATCAAGCCTTTCTGTTCAGCATTTATGATATGATGATATGAAGGAAGCATAATTGTTCTGCTGACAAGTACATTTCCACTGCATTCCTCTAGACCAACTTAATCCATATAGAAAAAAACTCCTGAAATGCAGCACTTTCCTATTATTAAGAATAGAGAAAGCGGCAAAGCATTATTTCCTGAGTTTTGAATGAAAAGAGAGGAAGAGAAGGCTTAAAACTCTTTTCCATTTTTTATTTATTGAAATACAGTGTTGGAATTGATGGGCTGCTGTTTTTATTGCATATAATGTGAATTTGCTGCCACCTACTGGATGAAAGACTCCTCATTTCCTCTGGATGCTCATTATGGTAATTCATTCATTAATTTATTCAGTTTCTATACCCACTTGTTCTCTAACTTTGGAGCACCAACTTTGGGGCACCACGCTGCATTATGGTAATTAACTTTTACTCAATAAACTGATGCTCAGGACTTTGATTCAAACTAAACAGTATGTTTGGGACAAGATTTCTTCGGTAGATGTGTTTGGGGGCTGTGCTGTAAATGGTAAAACAAAATCTATGAATAAACCATGTAATATTTAGTTTTGGCTGCAACTATTGACTGTAAATTTTAAGCATTGGCAATAAATACTGTAAAAGCACAACACCTATAAAAATTGAATAATAAGTAAAAGTATTTGCTGTTTTTATTATTTGTATATAAAGTTATCTGACCCTTGTGCATGACTGATACAGTTCTACAGTACTACATAACTGTTACAGTATTACATTACTGTTACATGGCTGTTACACTATTACATGACTTTTACATGTCTATTAAACTACTATGTGACTGTTACACTACTGCATGCATGTTACACAACTATGTAACTGTTAACCTATCCCTCTCCAAATTCATGCATACATGCATTCATTCATTCATTCATTCATTCATCTTTTTATTTTCTAATTCGGGTCACAGGGGTCTGCCAGAGTCTATACCCGCTCTCTAAGGGCGAAAGGCTGGACACCCTGGACAGTTTGCCAGTCCATCACATGGCTTTTCTCCAAATCATATCTTTAATCAAGGGTATTGATGACAGATACATGACTGTTACACTACCACATGACAATTAGACTACTCTATGCCTACTTCATGACTGTTATCCTACCCTTATCAAGATCTTATATTTAATAAAATTGCATTACAATACTACATGACTGTTACACTACTACATGATTGTTACATGACTAGTACATGACTGTTATACTACTACATGACTGTTAACTACTATGAGACTGTTACACTTCTAAATGACTGTTATCCTACCCTTCTTGTGATCATATATTTAATTGTGTATTACTGGTACACTGCTAAATGACTGATACATGGCTGTTACAGTACTACATCACAATTACACTGCTACATGCCTATTACATGTTATCCTACTCCTATCAGAAAAATATGTTTTTAAGTTTGTTTTAATGTTAGTCTACTACATGACTGTTACATGACTGCTACACTAATACATGACAATTATCCTTTTACATGCCTACTACATGACTCTTATCAAATTCATATATATCTTTAGGTTGTATTACTTTAACACATGACTGTTACACTACTACATGACTATTACATGTGTGTATGATTTTATATGGGTGGTCTATTTTGATAGCTCATTCCGGTATCACTGATTTAAATGTTAAAAACAGCGAAGTGCAAAAATATCTATATTAATCATTCTATAAGCAAAGCAACTCGAACCACAAAGTCAAGCAGAAATGAGCAAGACAAAAATTTGGCCATATAGCGTATATTGGAGTTGATCAATAATGCAGCATTTAAAAAAACTGCAACACTCTCAAATAAACAGATTGGACTTCTTTACCCTGATTTTTCTTTGCATTCTGTGTTGCTTTGTAATATGTGCCCATGATGTGCCCTTGGTGCACAGACTTCCGGTAATAAAGTAAGAAGGGCAGGTTTCAAGGTCACATATATAAATATACAGCACAGTAATACAACTGCTCTAATACAGTAGGTGCATGTATGTGGGTGGGACTATGATCAATGGCCTATTGACTTCTGGGTGATTCTGGAGTACAGACCTTGAATTAGTGATCCACCAATGACCATTGATCATGATATGATCAATACGTAAATATGGTGCTTGCCAGCGCTGGTAGTTGTTAATAATTGTTAATGGTAGTTAGGAATTTTGAGCAGCTTAGTAATTGCACAAAGACAAACAACCACACACACACACACTCACACCTATGTGCAATTTAGAGTTACCAATCAATTTTTTTGGACTGTGGCAGAAAAGGGAGGACCCAGAGGAAACCCGCGCAAGCGTAGGGAGAACATTCAAACTCAGCAAAGAAAGGGGCAAAAATCAAACCTGGGACCTTCATGTTATGAAGGTGGCCGTGCTAGCCACAGCGACGCCCAACATTATAGAATTGCTTAAAATATAAATTATTGTGGTCACACACCTATAATATTTTATAAAGAGAATGAAATGTTTTTATGACTGTGGGTGTTTATTTATTTATTCATTCATTTATCTTCTTTACTTGCTTATGTCCAAGCTCGGGGTCACTGGGGTCTGCTGGAGCCTATCCCAGCGCACAAAGGGACACCCTGGACAGGTCGGCAGTCCATCGCAGGGCCTGCCCCTTACGCTATGTGCGCTGAGATAGGCTCAAGCACACCCCCATTACCCTGAGTTCAATAAGTGATATAGAAGATGAATAAATGAATGGATATTTTAAGCTGTTAAATTATTGTAGTTGGGTAGGGTGGCTTAGGTTTTTTATTGTTGTTGTTTTTTGTATTTACTAAAATGTTATGGTGGCGTAGTGGCGTAGTGGTTAGCATGGTAGTTCTCCCCACACTTTATGGGTTTCCTCCGGGTACTCCAGTTCCTTCCACAGTATAAAAACATGTACATTAGGTAGATTGGTGATTCTAAATTGGCCATATGAGTGTGTGGTTGTTTGTCTGTATGTGGCCAACGATGGAAGGTGACCTGTCCAGTGTGTACCCTGCCTTGTGCGCTGGGATAGGCTCCATGACCCCTGAAATAGAATAGATAGAATAGATAGAGTATAGAATATGAATACACGAATGAAAAAATATTAATGTATACTTTAAACTTTAAATACATTGTTCAATTTAAAGAACTTTATTGTCCAATAAAAAGAATGGTGTCATCCACCATTTTGTTGCTTTTTTAAAGTATAGGTTCATGTTACACTACTACATGACTGTTATACTATATGAGTACACCTTTATTAATCAGTTTCACGAAAATGATGGTCAAAAAATATTGGCCACTGGGTAACTATATAAATACTTTGATAGAATTTTTTACAAGATGCTACCATGAGCCATGTTAACCTGGACCAATATAACACATCTACTTGCCTTATTCATCCATCTTTAGAATAATGCCCTTCAAGAGCAGAGGCAGTGAAGGCAGCCAAAGCAGTCACTCTGTTATATAATGTCAGTTTTTTAATCTGTTGCTGAATGATGGGATGAGTGCTTTACTGCTCATTCTTCAAACCTGTGGGAGTTATTTACCACATACCCATGGAAGACTTATTACAGCAATTCTCAGAAGTGATCTTAGGTGCATATTACTCAGGTCTATCCAGGGATTAATAGGTCTATACAGGGATGCACATTGAAGGGTGTTTCTGGATCTGCCTTTGCTTGGCCAGAGCTAAGACTACATGTAATATAGATGGTTTGAGCAAGCTTGGAGACAGAAAGCAAAAAAGTGTGTCACATAATACAAGGTTTTGGAGTACTGCTTGAAAGTCATGGGTTCGGTCCCAGGTCCACTAAGATGCATCTACTGGGCCATTTAACAAGGGCCCTAACACTTAATTTACTTCCATAAATGAGATAAACTCTGGATAAAGCAAATACCATACAGGCAGTAAGTGTAGTTACACTATATGGCCAAAAGTAATCGCTCACTTAAGTTTCATTCAATTTAGCTTCATTTGTACAGCATATGCAGTGTTTGTCCCCAAAAATCAAGCCAGAGGTGATGGCAAGGAAAAAATCCCTAAGAGAGTAATATGAAGAACCTTAAAAGGAACCAGACTCAACAGGGAAATCATCCTCATTGGGATGATAGACATTTACATTTTACATTTACAGCATTTGGCAGACACCCTCATCCAGAGTGATTTACAACTGAGCGATTAATAGTCCTGCCATAGAGTTGCCATGGTAACAGCTGCAATTCTGACTTTGCCAGCATAAGGACTGAAAATAAACTTATTTAAATGGGTTTAACATACCATAAGCAATCATTCAGTGGTCGAAATTAAAGGTGTATAATCAAAAAAAGGGTCTGGTTCGAAAATTATTATAGGCTTTTCTGCCTGCGTGTGCATAACCTTTGCAGACTCGGTTTAAACAGATAAGATACGTCTTTAGCACATTTATGGCTGAAAAAGCTACCTGTTTAATCTTATGTTTGGCTCTAAATGATGACTATCAAGTAAATAAATGGAATTGTTAAAACAGGGAAGAGGCATCACTGTGGCGTTGTGGTTAGCATGGTCGCCTCACAGCAAAAAGGTCCTGGGTTCGAATCCCGGGATGAGGTATTTCTGTGTGAAGTTTGCATGTTCTTCCCAAGCTTGCATGGGTTTCCTCCGGGTACTCTGGCTTCATCCCACAGTACAAAAACATGTGCATTAGGTTGATCAGTGCATTAGGTTGACCCCCGTGACCCGGTGTTCGGGAACAAGCGGGGATAGAAGATAAATGAATGAATGAATGAATGAATGATATACATGTTAAAAATAATGCACAAGAAACAAGGAACGTGTCGGTTAAACGGGTCTACAAAAATCCTGTTCTTTACCACTTTTGAAGGCATAATAAATGACAAAAGTAAGGTCCTAAATAGCACCTTTCAGAGATATAGCGCACTACTTTCGTTTGTAGTGTCACTACTAGTTGAAGCCTATTTAGTACACATTTATAGTGAGCAATACATGATTTGGAATGCAGACTCAGTGGCGGTTTCTCACGCCTCCTTACTCGCGGCTCACTGCGCAGCGCCCCCTGGTGATGAAATCTCTAGGCAATGTGGCCAGACGTCTGCCCTGCAAAGCTATGGATGGGATCTAGCTAACTATTGACAAAGATGCTGCAAACTTTCTTCTGTTTCCTCTGTCAGAGTCATTAAAAAGATACGGACGTTTGCTATGACACCGGAAGCAGGTAATAATTGCATTTTAGAGTTGTTGTATTAGTCTGGCAGTAGGCTTTGTTTTTCCCTGCAGGAGTGTCCCGCATTGCGGCCTACAATAACAACCGATGTAGCTAAAGTAGCTGGCGAAGCTAACAGGGTCGATCGGAATCGAGTTTACCTTGTTAGCGAGGCGATTATGTTTTTTTCTTCCCCAAGAGTGGAATATATTCCGTAACCCAAGAACGAACACGTTTGGTATCGCAAGCCAGATCTTAAACTGTCAGTGACTCGGAACTAGGCTAGCTTCCTCTGCTAGCTCGGATTAATCTACTAGCTCTTGCTAGTTCTTGGCGTTACTTTATTTTAAATAAAATATAAAGCCCGACGAAAATAATGGTTTTAACTTGCTGTTGGTTTTCTTCGTGTTGCCAAGGTTTGATTTCCGGAATAAAAACAGATGTAGGATGCGCTAATCCCACAATAACATTAACGTCACTTGCTCAAGCTAATGTTTGTTTTGATAAATTTCAACTGACATCTTTTTATTTAATTTTAAGGCATATCTATGATGGATATATTAGTCAGGTTTATTTGCCAGCTGTTTGTTTGTTTTTGTTTGGGTGTGTAATGACAACAGAGCAAATGAGCACGCTGGCGTGATTAACTTCCTGTCCTGTTTACCGATGTTACTTTATTAATTGCTTAATAAAGTGGTAAATAGTGTGTAAAATGTGGCGCCGTGTTAGTTTTATTTAATGTCAGATTGCTGATCTTCCACCTTTAGCTCGCTTAGCAGTGGCTACGGAAGTCGCACCTGCACTGACTGATTAAAAGTGTCGCAAAAATCAAAATCTGTACATGTCCCCTAGTGTTATGGTCACTAATACAATATTACGACTTATTCAATCCGATTGAGCTATATTTCCGTTGTACGTTTATACTTTATAACTTACAGGAAAGCTTTTGGGTTTATTTTTGATGATTCATGCTGCACTATGATTTTTATTTATCTAATTAAATACCGTCTCTAGATAAGCCCCGCCCATTCTCGTAATTTCCGGTCGAGGCGAACAAGGGTGACGCTGTTTCACTGTCTGTCTTATTACTATATTATTATTATTATTAATTATTATTATTATTATTATTATTTTATTAATACAATTTTAGCTATTTCAGCATTGTCTGTTTAACCCCAATAGTTCCCCACAGTTGAAAACCCCCAGGGTTAAAAAAAAAGTTTATTTTGGGTTAGTTTACATTAATATTACTAGACTAACCAGACTTTTATTCTGACAGCAATACATGGCAGCTTTTATTAGCCTGATCATCTGACTGACATTTGGCGGACATCCTTATCCAGAGCAACTTACATTTGATCGCTTTTATACAACTGAGTAAGTGGTCAGTTAAGGGCCTTGCTCAGTGGCCCAGCAGTCTTAACCTGGTGGTGCTGGGAATTGAACCCTGATCTTGCAATTTGCAGTCCAACATCGTGACCATTGCACTAGTACTTTGCTCCGCATACTTGTTTTGTTATACTATATATTTTCTTTAGAGTCATGTTTATTAGTGTGACAGTCTAAAGTCAAGGATTCTCCAGACACAAACTAGTGTGAAACATAAGATCTAAGTGTGCCTTGTGAATGAAGGACTATGCCCTGAACCGAACCAGCATACTTTCATGATTCATTACAATGGGCATTTCGCTATCCCATAGTTGCAAGAGGCTTAAATTACCTGAGGGGGAAAAATGAAAAGCAATCGTATGGTTCTTGTCATTATAATCCAAGTAAAAATCCAACTTTAAATTTGTTTGGTAATTAAGGGCATGTGATAATATCCACATGATGGATGTAAAATATCTAAAATTCATTCATACTTTGCATAAGCACTGTATAGACCAATTGTAAATGTTCGTAACACAACGGCTTCCTTCCTCCATGTAGGCTTCAAGCTTTTTTGTTACCAGACGGAAAAAAATCTTCTGGAATTCCAGAACAATCCAGCTAATTAGACATGAAATCCATGTTTTTTTCAGTGACTTAAGGGTTAGACTATACGACTGTGTCTGTCAAGCTAACTTCCTGTTTTAAAAAGAAACAGTCAAAAAGTGGGCGTGGATTATGGCTCATTATTTAATTCATCTGGAAATTCAGCCTGTAACATTTCTAGAAGTAATCCTGTATTTACGTCATCAGTACATGACTATTTAAAAAATTTATAATAATTGCCCTAGTTGCAATATATTGATGATGTAATCAGAGGATTTAAATCAACATTTATGTCTAACTGAATCCCAGTGCACATTGGGCGAGAGGCAGAGGGTACACCCTGGACAGATCGCCAGTCCATCGCA
>JAOTQW010000014.1:4333739-4353742 GCA_026260075.1 Sisor rabdophorus
GATTCACTGTGGCGACCCCTAAATGGGAGCAGCCGAAAGGAGAAGAAGAAGAAGAGGATGATTATGACTAGATTAGTTTAAGCCAGTAAAAAGGATAAAGTTAATTTTTATTTTAACTATAACCTTAAGCTACAAGAAAAGACCACTGTACTGTCACTGCTTGGGCTTCTAAGTCAAGGCCCTTCATCACCCCAGCTTCTTAGTTGGATATAAATTAAATAAATGTAAGTTGCTCTCCAAGAGGGCATGAGCCAAATACCAAAAATGGAAGTCATCTGTTAGGCACCAACAACCATTCAGCTTCTGGCACAGATCTTGTTTTCTTCTTAATTTTTGATCGAATTTCCTATGCAAGTGTGTAGGTGTAATATCATAATTACACTATTTTACATTCATTCATTTATTACCTTTTTCTTTGAGTATCTTGGAGTAAGTAAACAGCGGTGAACAAATCATGAAGCCTAGTACAAAGAGTGTGCTGCAGGCACATCATATGTTGGTTGCCTGGAAACTGGAGAAAAAAGCCCACTGTAATAATTTAACTTAATTAACCTCAAACTATGACAGTATTCTTATCTAGTGCATAATTATTGACTAGTCTTTATGTAACAGCTCATCTAAACACTAACAAAACTTCCATTATCAAAACATCAGTTCATTTGCGGCTACAATTTTGTTGCATTTCAATTAAAAAATAACGTAATACAGGCTTTTTGGGGGTTTTTTCATTGTTTTGGTTTTTCTGACTTCAGATTCAGAGCACACACTATGCACACTTTCAAACCTTAGTCTGTCTAGTTCACCTACTTGAATGAATAATAGTCCAGAATCCCATTAGAACATGTGTTTTTTTTTTTTTAATCAGATTACATTTTTTTTGTCCTGAAAGTTTATGCAAGCGTTATTCTTGTTTTATGTAACATAATGGTTACCTTAGTAAAATGTAAAGTAAGACAGTATGATGAATAAAAATGTACCTAACAAGAAAACATGAACTGGCAAAAATTAGTGTTAGCATATTTTATTTTCTGGATGGAACACAAACAAAAGCAGTCTTTAGTACTGACTGTTGCAACAGGTTATATAGAAAAAATAATAACCAAAAAAATATTTGCCTTACATGGAATAAATTAAAGGAATTCAGTTATGGATTCGTTTTTGGTTGTGCGGCCTTAGCGCTCTCTAAATGTTTGCTGAACACAACCAAGCTTTACATTAGTTTATTCATTTATATTCTACGAT
This sequence comes from Sisor rabdophorus, assembly GCA_026260075.1. Taxonomy (NCBI): domain Eukaryota; kingdom Metazoa; phylum Chordata; class Actinopteri; order Siluriformes; family Sisoridae; genus Sisor; species Sisor rabdophorus. Next base: position 4,334,982 of record JAOTQW010000014.1, read on the forward strand.
TGTTTATTTGTAACTGGGGTCACAGAGATCTCAGCGCACAAAGGGCATACACCTTGTACAGGTTTCCAGTCCATTGCCGATCAGAGACAGCAGTGGACTAACTGTTCATTTATTTTGTTTTTAGATTTTTTTTTGTTGTTTTGTTGCACATTGGCAGCCAATTGGAATGTAGCAGTCTGCTGATTGGCTAGAATTATCACAAAATGTAACGCCGGGTTGTTTTGAGCAAATGAGCTGTCACCATTGAAAGAGCACAGAGTGCAGATAACTACTAGTGGGATCAAGCTAGTGAAACTTTACATGTGGAATTTGAAATGCCTGCGCGCATACAAAAACTACTTTTAATTGCAAAATTTTTTTGTATGGGCTCTAAATACTTTTTTTTTGCAAATTAAAAATTTCTACATGGGTGTGCAAAATGCAAAATAGCAATGTAAAATTGTTATATAATAATTTTATAGAATCCCATAGTTCACAGGCCACTGATCTGTCCACCTTTCATGCACATAAATATAAGAATCATATTTAATAATGTTATTCCTATAAGAAACCAAAAGCGATGAGTTAGTGTTAAACACTTGCTACAGCATCCGCCAAATGAGTTCCTCCCACTTCTTTAGATGAGTTTGGTTGAATTATTCTTTCTTACTTTTATATATGACTTTAATAGCTGTTTCCAACTTTTTGTCCGATTTCTTTGCAGCCTTGTTTATTTGCTATGTATTGCTATGTTGACTTCTACTTCTATGTATTATGTAACCTCTAAAATACTTTTTGTTTTCAACATATTTTAATCATTTCTTTTGAAAGCTGTCTGTTCTTAATTCCTAACAGGTTTTACATGGTCCTCATTCAGGGCCTTCAAATTTCTGACTTCATCTGCAGGCCGGTTCTGGCCAGTATTATTTTGAACTCCTCCGCTCTCTTCTGCTCTGACCTAAAAGGGATCAATGTAGTGGTTCCATACTTTATATCTGCACTGGAAATTATTTTACCAGACCGGTAAGGAGATATGCATGATCACTGATTGTAGTCTTTTTGTAGATTTTCTATAGCATTTTTATTTTTGTGTGGAAATTTCTTTTTTTTTTTTTTTTTAACTTTTTTTTTATATTTATTGGGGAAGTGGCGGCTTAAATGGTTAAGAAGTTTATTGACTGAAACACCGAAAAAACTATGCCATCACCAGACTGACACTATTAGGTCTTTTAGCAAGACACTTAAAACCATTTTCTTCTGCATGGGTGCTGTATCATAGCTGACCCTAAAAAGACCATAAAAAGGAGGAAATTGGTAGTGGAATGCAATTGATCACAAAATAACTTTATAATTTGCCCTTAAAGATATTAGGTTTAAAGCACTTCATCACAAATTTTTCATCATTGGAAATTTTCACACTTGATATAATTATGTTCATGGTTTTTAATCATCTTAAAAACTAATTTCTGTCACACATTAAGCTGTAATGTTCTACAGAAATGTTTACTTCGAAGGACCCACCAGCTTACTTCTATTTTACTGCATCTAGTTTCTTACACTTGAAGTAATACGCCAAAACCTCCTGTAGTGCACCTCTGTAGCTATTCCACCAATTTAGAACTTTAATGTCCAGGAAACTAATTTTTAGTAAAATACCCATCAATAGCTTTATTGTAAAAATACATACAATGTATTTACTGAGAGGTGGTAGCTCAGTGGTTTAAGGTGTTGAGGTGCTAAGCAAAACATTTGTAAGTTTGATTTTGAGCATCACCAATTTACCCCTGCTGGGCCCCCTAAGCAAGACCCTTAAACCCATTTGCTCAGTTCTATAAGGTTGTCTGCCAAATGCTGTAAATCTAAAATGTAAATTTATGTTTTTGCCCACACATGCGTTGTGTGTTGTGAAACCTGGTTTTGCCCTTGTTTGTGCAGAGAGCTGACCAAATTTAAATCGTATGTAAATCCCACCGAACTAAGAAGAGCTTCCATTAACATACTGCTGTCTATGCTGCCCCTACCTCACCATTTTGGTAACGTTAAATCAGAGGTAAACACTCTAAGTGCAAATCACAGTAATGCTTAAACTTGTTAATTGACTTGTCTACAAATACTCACACATAATACTCATACAGGTCCTGTTGGAAGGGAAATTCAGCAACGAGGAGGGTTCGCTTCATGACAAGCCTGTCTCCTTTCTTTCACTGAAGCTGCGATTGGTCAATATCTTGATTGGTGCCCTGCAAACTGAGACAGATCCACTCAATACCCAGATGATACTAGGTTTGAACTTTTTCCATGTATTTGTTTTATTATAACCATATAAGCCACAGATTGATGGATCTCCCTTTAGGATCTTGTGTCGGGTGTCTTATATTATGTTTCATTCCATAGCTGCAATGCTGAATATTGTTCAAGACTCTGCACTTTTGGAGTCTATAGGAGCACAAAGTGAAGTGGTAGGCCGTTTTAACATTTTTTTAATAAACATACATGGCTCTGTTCACTAACCTCAAAAGAATTCTAATAAGATAAGATACACCATTTTCATCCCACATTGAGGAAATTTTAACTTCACAATTATAAGTGGTCTTTATGAATTTATGTTGTGCATTAAATGATTCTAACTGAAATTCTTTCAAACACCCAGTAGGACCAAAAATGTGTAAGATTTGTTTTGTCATCAAACATTATTATGTTTACTGAGGAATTGTAGTGCAGAAGTCTCAGTCTGTTACAGTGCAAAACCTTCTTTATGGTATAAAAATACAGCTCCACAGACTGCCTAAGTATCGAGAAATATTGTTATTTATCTATACTATTTGTTGTATTATTTGTATTTTAGTGTATCTATATTCTTAATTAAATATTAACATAAAATTATTTTGGGGTAACTTTAATGTTAAATGAAATCCCTCAGTGCATGTCAAACAATTTCCTGTAGTTGTTGTTGACATATACAGCCAGTTGCCCAAGATATAACATTTTACCATTACTCTAACCACAAATGTAAACTGAAATAATAAATATATTTACTATGTGCAATTAATTAAACAATGCAAATATATATATATAAAAAAATGTGACAGAGTGTGTGTTACTGTACAGTATGTAGCTTATGTAGCTATAGCTGTTTGGCATTTGTTTGTCAAAAGACCCGAAAAGTGCCGATCATTCATGTGTTTATTATTTATGATTGAATGGCATATGTTTCTGTAAAACATTCTTTTATTTTGGGTACAGGGAAGCATGGACAGCAGTCTTTCATTAGCAAAGAGCCACAGTCGCAATAATAGTGGCATCAGTAATTCTAGTGCAGGCAGCTCTGAGGCTACTACTCCAGACAGCGAGAGACCTGCTCAGGCCCTTCTGCGAGACTATGGTGAGTCCAGGCTAATCCTCAGTACTAATGCATCCTATACAAAGTTGCATCTGCTGTAATCATAGTTAACATTCTTCATTTGTTTTAATTTTAACAATGTTAAAAAAAAAACGTCATTTCCCATGAAAGCATCTGTAAATTTCTATAAAGTTTGTCTGGGTATTACAAACTATTTATGATGTTAGAAAAGCATGTTGTTGTCTTAGACGCTGCATGGTGCCAATTGCCAACACATTAGTGAATCATGACAAAAACAACATGAGAACCAAGACAAAAAAAAATGAGTGCACAATATTGTGAAGTACAACTTAGTGTTTGTTTAGAGGCATGGTTTTACAGTTAGATGGTTGTTTGGATTGATGTTTTGAATATAGGAAGCAGTCTGTTTTTATCATTAGTGCAGCCATAGCTTTTATGTGCACGCATACATGCTAGTGCCATTCTGGTTCTGACTTTACTTTACTTGTGTGGCTGCTGGCTGTGTTTGCTTTGCTTTACTTTGCTTGGCTTGGCTTGTGTGTGTGTGTGACACTAACCCGCTCTCTGTGGCATGCTATGTGTTATATCCCAGCTCTTCACACAGACACGGCAGCTGGCCTGCTGATCCGCAGCATCCACCTGGTCACTCAGAGGCTCAACTCACAGTGGAGACCTGACATGAGCATTTCACTTGCTGCCCTGGAGCTGCTTGCTGGCCTTGCAAAGGTACACAGTTATTTTGGATAAATAGGTATACACACCAGACGGGTCACCATTCCAGGGCCACAAATATACAACCAACCACAGACACTCACACTCACTCCTATAGGCAATTTAGAATCATGTAACGTACATCATGGGAACATGCAAACTTTTCACAGAAAGACCCCTTGCCATGAAATCAAACCCAAGACCTTCTTGCTGTGAGGCGAAATGCTAACCACTATGCCAACATGCCTCCCTAATTATTTAATAAGTCATTGAAAAGCTGTTTTTTTTTTCAGGTAGTGGATGTTACTTAATGATTTTGTAAACTCACGGTATGCCATGGCACTTCAAATTAACCGTCTTTAATCCTTTGATAATTAAGACTTAAGTCTGCTCTTGGTTGCGGTGTTAACAAGTCGAGCTGTCCAAGGTTATGAAACACAGATGTTTATTTAAGCAGATCGTGCAAGCACATTTTAAATCCATCTTGTTTTCTATTAGAAAAACATTGGTTTAGGAGGTGTATAAGAGTTCAGGGTTATTCCCAGGCTTATTATGATTTAAAACTAAATTTATCTTGAGTGTAATGTAGGTTATAATCTTAATTACATATGTGTAAATCTAATTATAAAAATGCAGTAAAATGCTTATTTACTAGAATATCCATAAACACCCATTGTAAAACATTTATAATTACACAATTGTAAACAAAATGAAACTGAAGAATGCTCACATTTTATTTTGTTAAGTTTCTAACTTGTCAGGAGCTCTCGAGGAGCTTCTGATGAGCTCTAGTAATATACTATAAATAATTCTTTTGTTAATTATTTATAGCTCTCGGAGTTACTGTAGTTATATACCGTAGATAATTACAATTTTGAAATGTGTAGCAATGAAGTTGAGAAATGCTAAGGAAATGTAATTGTACAAATGATTTGGGACATCAAATTCTTCACATTCCCCAGATGCCAAATCCACAAATGGTTATTGGGAAGCCATGCTTTAAATAGCCTTTTAATTAGTTATAGGTTAACCATATAAGTGAACCCAAGAAGAAATTCTTAAAGTGTACCAAGATTTCACATCAATGAGTGACATCAGATCAAATATTCTTTTTATTAATTGACTGATTTATTTTTTAGTTCTTTTTTTTTAATATATAATGGTGTTAAACATTCTCAGACATTATAGAATATAACTAATTTCAGGTCAAATAGGATATCACAACAACCCTATAAGAGATGAAGCAATAATAGGATAAAGCAATAATCAACTGCATCTTCTGACATTTTCTCAACTTTTTCTTTTCATTAGGTGAAAGTGAGTGTGGAGTCTTCGGACCGGAAACGAGCTGTGAGTTCTGTTTGTAGTTATATTGTGTACCAGTGCAGTCGACCTGCCCCACACCACTCTAGAGACCTGCACTCGATGATCGTCGCTGCCTTCCAGTGCCTCTGCGTGTGGCTCACAGAGCATCCTGACATGCTTAATGAAAAGGTACCCAGTGACAATCGATGCAGGAGAAAGATTTTATTCTTTCTGTTTATTCTCCACAGATGAAGTTTATATCTATTGCTCAATATTTTGCAGGATTGCTTGATCGAAGTTTTGGAGATTGTTGAATTGGGCATCTCTGGTAGTAAGTCTAAAACAGGCGAACAGGAAGTGAGGTATAAGGGTGACAAAGAACATAATCCTGCCTCCATGAGGGTTAAGGACGCAGCTGAAGCTACACTGTCATGGTGAGTTGTTTCATGTAGTCAAAGGTAAAACAAAATACTCCTCATTCTGATCGCATTTTTTAATCATACTAAGTTAAGTTGTCAATCAATTTCCAGTTACTATCACATGTCGAACATGGTGTATTTTTTTCCCAGTATAATGCAGGTTCTTGGGGCATTCCCATCTCCCAGTGGTCCTGCCTCCACCTGCAGCCTGCTGAATGAGGAGACACTGATTAAATACTCTAGGCTGCCATCCACGTCTCACAGTAACTTTAGATACTTTGTCCTTGACAATTCGGTCATCCTGGCCATGCTGGAGCAGTCCCTGGGCAACGAACAGAGTGAGTTACTTAGATTAATTATAGTATTTCAAATTGAGGATATTTTATATCTTTTTTTTGTGAAGTCAAAAAAATGCCTTTCATTAAAACAATAAATGAATCATTTTTTTAAATCTTTAATAATGCAGTAGCAAATAAAAATAACTAAGTAATTTACAGCGTTTAGCAGATGGTAGTTAGGGGTTAAGAGTTTTGCTCAGTTGCAACTTTTATGGTGCCGGGAATTAAACCCTGATCTTTCGATTATGCAGTCCAACACAGTCCATGTTATACTGTAGAATCTCTGCTGTCATAATGTCAGACGGTACAACAGTTAAAACTGAGAAACGCAGGAAAACAAGTGCAGAGTTTTACGACATCGATCTGTGACCCGTTATCTTGCTGAATAGTGGATAGCAGAAAACATAGACATGAATAAACAAATTGTAGCAGTAATTTAAAAAGTATCTCCGCTGTGGGTTGTCGTGCTAATTGCGTCATCAGGTTCAACGCTCCTATTTTTATTTTAAGGTTTCGCGCACTTTTGGCTACTATACTGTTGTACCTACTATGGGTACTCTTCTCTCTGATGGACTGGCAACCTCTCGCCCTATTTGTGCTGGGATAGGCCCCAGGAGACCCCCGTTACCCTGGGTTAGAGAATAGGCCGGTTAAAAGATGAATTAATGAATGAGTTAACAAATCATGGCTGAAATCAGACACAGCAATCTTTTTGTGTAAAATCTTTTATTGTTTTTCAACACTGTCTTGTGCAGGACAGTGCATATTTGCTTTCTACAGGTGTATCACTTATGCACATGTATGTAGCTAAGCCATTTTCTAGATGTGTAAAAAATTTTTTCAGATCCCTGTCCATCTGTCACAATGCTGGTTCGCGGCATGTGTGGTCGTCATGCCTGGACGATGCAGCTGTTCCATCAGCCTCGAGGAGCCAGAGCCAATCAAAAGGTAATAGGAAAAACAGTCAGAACGAAATATCTGAATGTTATAAAAGAGTTTGTGTCTGTAAACACCGACATTGCAGTAAAACCGATAGCAACAAATGAATAAAAATTTAGTTTTTTTTGGAAGGGGTTTTTATTCATATTGCCTTTCCTACAGCAGGTTTTTGTTCCAGAGGGTCGACCGACCCCCAAAAATGATGTCGGGATTCGCTTTAATGTCAAATACAGGCCGTTTCCAGAGGAGGTGGACAAAATTCCATTCGTCAAAGCTGACCTGAGCATTCCTGACCTGCATGATATAGTAGATAAGGCGGTGAGAGGTTTTCTTGACTGTTTAAATGCTTTTACTATAATTTATGCTACAACAAAAATAGAAAGGGTTGCAATGTGTTTTTACTGATAAATGGCTATTATATGGGGGAGGTCTGTACTGCAGCCTTTGAAGCAATCAGATGCCTTTGTCCTGCTAGGGCTATGATTTACCATCAATATCTTTGGACACTCAAGTCCAAAACGTTTCAGATTTTTTTATTTACGCTTTTTGTTGCTCTGAAAATTCTAAGATTATTTCAAAATGTTAGTGACTTGGTTTTTCTAGCAATATTAGAGCCACATATTAAAACAGGAGACTAATAATTTCTAGAAAACATGAATAACGAACAAAGACTGACAGTATGTATAATGTATGGGCCTGGAAACTCACACCAAACTGCAGGATTTCAAAGCTGTAATTTAAAAAGTAACTTTGTCGTGCTAATTGCGTCACCAGATTCAATGCTCCTATTTTTATTTTGAGGTTCTGCGCTCCTTTTGGCTCTTGGTTTGACCATCATTGTAGAAGTCACACTGCACCTAAGTCTCTGAGAACTTTTGACACTGCCAGAAAAAAAGCTATTCGCAACAGCTATAATCGGCAGCCCTAAAAGCCGTAACAGATTATAGGCTATATGTATAAGGCTATAGGAATCCTTTCAGATTTCAAAGTGTGTCCCAGATTAACAAATTAGGGCGGCACAGTGGTGTAGTGGTTAGCACTTTTGCCTCACCACCATATTTTGTCAGGCAAAATGCCTCAATGAATACTTCAGACTCGAAAACCTTTACAATTCAGCCCTACTGAGTTATGACACATGGAGATATATTATTATTTTTTCCACCCAACAATGTTTTCATTGCGTATAAAAACTTCAGCTAAATAAACACTGAACAAAAAAAATGAATATTAAATTAAGAGATGAAACTTCCTTTATGGATTTCAAGACAATGGTACATTAACTTCATAAACTTTTAATTGTACAAGAATGCTACAAAGTAATTTTACACACTGACAGATTATTAGGTTTTCCTTTAATATAAATACAGTAAGAATTTTTGAAAACAATATTTAAAATAAGTGTACTGTGGAGGTTTTTTCCCATCAGTTAGTTTATAGTTCAAGTAGAATATCAGCATTTCCTTAGTACTTCTTAAAGTGCAAGTTCAAGAAAAATGTAAAGTAAGCTAAGAAAAAAATGTGTTAACTCTATTGATGTACATCATCTAATATTTTTAGTAAAAATGTAAAAGATGTAACTTTGAGTCGCTTTGATAAACGAAGATATTAATTGTATTTTATGAATGTGTCTGAAATATTTCGGTTGCCTTTATTTAGGAGTTATGATGTGTTCTGTTTTTTTCTTTTTGAGGACACTAACAAATTCAACAAGATTTTCAGTAAATATTAACTTGGTTTATGTTAAAATACTATAATATGCTTAATTAATAGTCATAAGACTCCAACTGATTTCTTAGATAAATGGGTGTTAATCTGGTTGCGGTAAGGTCAAAAGTTTAATTTTATAAACTTCTAACAATTATTTTATTCTTTGTGTGATTGACTAAATGGTGGACATCTGAATAATTCAAATGATTTAAAATTTTATTTAGAAACATGTTTAATGGTATTAGTATTTGTGTGTATAAAAGAAGGATGGAAATGTTAACATTAATAGTGGTATAATGAATTATAAAGCATTTTTGAGCTAATGTGTGAGTGGTGACTGATCCTGGTGTCTGTCTGTCTGTCTGTGTCCGTGTCTGTCTGTGTCTGTCTGTCTGTGTCTGTCTGCGTGTCTGTCTGCGTGTCTCTGCATGTCTGTCTGCGTGTCTCTGCATGTCTGTCTGCGTGTCTGTCTGTTTGTCTGTCTGTGTTTTTCTCAGCTGGAACAGCAGCACGATAAGCTGCGTGGTGTGATGGTAAAACAGATAGATTATGAGACAGGTCTGGAGCACTACACAGAGGAGCTGTGGAGAAATAAACCCTTCCCTGACCCGCTGACTGACTGTAGACCACCATCTCCAGCGCAGGAGTTCCAAACCGCTCGCCTCTTTCTCTCACATTTTGGCTTTCTGTCTTTAGAAGCCCTCAAGGTAAATTTATAACTAGGCATGTTTTTCTAGCAAGAGTTCTTTATTTCTACAGCACAGGATGATCTTATTCATGCTTTTGAATATTCTGTCATTTATGCATTTAAGTCTTTATTCGTATATACACAGTGAATTGGGGGAGCTAACACATGATCACATTCATTGCGATTACCACTACCTATCTGAAAGCCACATCTCCTGTTCAATTTATGATAGTTTTAATAAATCTGTGATTATTTTATTGTTTATAGAATTATTCGATTTTAATGAGGATTTAAAGGTAATTCAAGAAAAAAAGAAAAAGTATTTTCAAATATTTAAAAAATCAATCATTCCGTTATTTTAAACAAAAATTGCCCTAAATTGTTAGTGCATCACTAGTGATGCACGTTTTTATTCACCATAAACTATTAAGAGTTTGATCAGGGGTCAATCAGTAGTATAGTGATGGAAATTGAACCCACAACCTTTTCGATGAGCAGATACATATACATTGATCACAATATAATACATCACAATATACTGCAATACAATACACATACTACACCAACTAGCTGTCTAAAGATGGCTCGTAACCTAAATTTTGTCTCGCAAGTGAAAGCAATAAATCGGCCGAGGCACTGCTCGAATCTCGTTGGTTGGGACACTCGTAAGTCTGAATTTACATTGGATTTATTACTCCAGATGTAGCTTTTATTTCAGCAACATCCAAATAGGATGGATCTAGTGTGTGCATTGAATTTACAGTAATCATATTTTCTTTCTCTTTCTCAGGAGCCCAGTAACAGTCGCCTGCCTCCTCACCTCATTGCTCTGGACTCAGCCACATCAGGCTTCTTTGATGACATTGGCTATCTGGACTTGTTACCATGCAGGCCATGTGACACTGTTTTTATCTTCTACATGAGAGCAGGCCAAAAGAGCAGCCAAGAGGTACAAGCAGACTTTTATGAGTTTTGTATTAGTGTGTATTGATGTTATTTATTTAGGTATACATGTGTGTGTATGTGTAGATCTTAAGGAATGTGGAGTCCTCGTCAAGCGTGCAGCCTCATTTTCTAGAGCTGCTGTTTTCTCTTGGCTGGCCGGTTGAAGTAAGGCAACACCCAGGCTGGACTGGGAGTGTGTACACCAGCTGGACTATAAACACTTCCAATGGCACAGACACACCAGGTACACACACATACCATTCTGAATTTCTCATTAGATTTCAGTGAAAGGTGAATGAAGACTAGTTTTTTTTCTGTTGGTGTTAAAGATGAGTTTGTGGCTGTGGGAGAAACAGGAGGAGGGATTTTTAACGGAGAAAAAAAGGTGCTATACTATGCTGACGCACTCACGGAAATCGCTTTTGTGGTGCCCTCACTCAGTGACTCCTCAGGTAAATGCACACTGAATGTTTAGAACTGCTGTTAAGATACAGAAACATTATCACTTTCTGTAATCAGACGCAGGTCTGTGGCTTATTATAATTAATGATTTAAGGCATAAAACAGATTAGATAAAGTACTGGTTTATGATGGTTTTTTTTAAAGCATAGTAAAATAAGATGCATTCATTCATTCATCTCCTATACCCGTTTATTCTCTAGCTCTGGGTCACAGGGGTCTGCTGGAGCCTATTCCAACACACATAGGGCGAGAGGCAGGGGTACACTCTGGACAGGTCACCAGCCCATCGCAGGGCCACACTTAGACAAACAGTCACACACACTCGCACTTACTCCTTTGGGCAATTTAGAGTCACCAATCAACCTAATGTACATGTTTTTGGAAAACATGTAAATCGGGGTATCAGGAGGTTTTTTGCTGTGAGGCGACCATGCTAACCACTATGCTATTGTGCCACCCATAATTAATCATCATATTTATTATTATAAAATATACTGTAATATATATAAAAATATACTGTAATATATATATATATATATATATATATATAATTAATAATAGTAATGTATAAAGGTGTTTTAATCAATTTAAACTAGAAAAACACACTAAAAGAAGGAAAAAAATAGCATAATTAATGTTCATAGATTAAACATAACATCAACTGCCTTTAAATAAAATCAATGAAATAATCTATTATAAGTTATTATCAGTAGCATGATATACTGTGCGTGTGTTTTCGTGTGTGTGTGTGTTTGCGTGTAGCCGAATCATCTGAGAACAGTTTTCCCACAGCAGACTCTGATTCCCAGATGGAGCTGATGCCCAACCTACTGAAACAACCCAACCTCACACTGGAGCTCTTTCCTAACCACTCTGACAACATGGGACCTGCACAACGGGTAAACAATGATACACAGAGTACCTCTCTCTCTTTCGCTTTCTCTTTTTCTTTGCTTGCTCACTCTCTCTTTGTTTTTCTTACACTTGCGCGCTCTCTCTTTTTCTTTTACTTTTACTCTGTCCTTTTTTCTCTGTGTGCATGTCTCTCACTCTTTTATTTATTTTTTTTCTTTATACTCTCACTCTTCCTCTCTTTTTCTCACACTCTCTCTCTCTTTCTCCCCCTCTCTTTTTCTTACACTCACCCTCTAAACTAACTCTTTCTATCACACACACTCTCTTCCTTTCTTTTTTTCTGACACTCTCTTTCTCTGTTTCTCTCTCTCTTTTATCACCCCTCTCCGCTCTCTCTTTCTTAAAAATGTATAGAGAATAAACATCACCAGGGTAAAATTGCAGAGTTGCTAATTGTCAGTGTGTCCTGCGGTGTAATGGAGAACCTGCTGATTGCATTTCCTATATCCACAAACACACTAATTTTACATACTTGCCCTTGAAACATCTTTGTGATAAAACATATTTTAACAACAGCATCTCTCTAATAAGTCAAAATTGTTTACTATGTTTAACCTTTAATTTTTTTCCACTTTATCAGTCTCCCACATCAAAGAGTAAGAAAATACCTTCGGGAAGAAGTATACCACCTCTGGGCCCGGAGACTAAAGTGCTGGTGGTGTGGGTGGAGCGCTATGATGACATTGGTAAAGGAAAAGTATTATGGTTTTCTAACATACAAAAAATTGCCAAAAGTTTGTGGACACCTAGCCGTCACAAGCATTTGTGTAAAACATAATTTTTCATATTTACTTTTCATTTTTGATTGACTCCCCTCTTCTAGTCAGAGTTGAATGTGAAAGACGAATAACACATCATGACTTAATGGACCTCAGGGACTTAGGGTTATTGTCACGTTTTTTGTGTCTCTTAGATTCAGTAATGCTGCAACATACAGAGATCTATTCATTCATTTATCTTCTATATCGCTTATTCCCGAACTTGGGGGCTCAGGGGTCTGCTGGAGCCTATCCCAACGCTCATAGGGCGAGAGGCAGGGGTACACCTTGGACAGGTCGCCAGTTCATTGCTGAGCCCCACACACATACACACGACCACACGCATTCGCACTGACTCCTATGGGCAATTCTGAATCACCAATCAACCTAATGTACATGTTTTTGTACTGTGGGAGGAAACCGGAGTACCCAGACGCAAGAGTGGGGAAAAAATGCAAATGCTGCACAGAAAGACCCCGTGCCCATATAAAAGAACAAATCCACAAACTTTTAGCAATAAAGTTAAATTTTGTGAAATATGTTCTTTTGCTTGTTTTAGATTTGCTAGTTGCCTGACAATATCAGATACTTGGGCTTCATTTGAAATTGCATCCCCCCATAAATCTGTGGAAGAGATGATTAATTAGCCTCAAGAAACAAAAAAAAAATTCAATTCAAGCATTATTCAGTTTTAAATTCTTGCTGCTGTGATATTGTATGTCGCATGTCCATATAATCATGGTGGAATTTCACTCGCACCTGTAATCATACTATATTGAATGAATTGTTTATGTTCGGGGAGTTTGTACTTTTTAAATCCTAGTATATACTTAAGTAGTATGCGATTTTACGATGAAGCCTATTAGTTCAGTGAACTTTTCATTACATGTGGAATAATTTAAATAATTACATTTAAGATCAACAAACATAGCAAAACAAGCTTGCTGTTCTTTTTTAACAGTGAACTCCTGTACACTTCCTTTATGCCCTAATCCAATCATCAAATCTGGTGGCAGCCGAACAGGGCATAAATGCATGCAGATGAAGATCAAGAGCTGCGGTTAATGTTCCTGTCAGATAGCAAAAGTGTTTGATTGGAGCTGTAACATGGCTCTACATTTATGTTGATTGCATTAGACAGCCGGCCTTATAAGAATTATATTATTCATATTTCTTATCTTACTGAGTAGTTAAAGCTTAAGGGCCTTTCTCAGGAACAGTGACTGTGTGGTGTTTCAGGGAATCCAGCAGTTCCCAGAATAGTGTAGAAAAATTTGATTTGCAGACTGAAGCGGTTTTAAGCACAATGTTCAAGTAACGCAAATAATCTCTCTTCAAGCATGCCAAGCAGAAAAACATCCCAGTCTGCATCACCTAACAAAGCTTTCCAGTGGTGAATGTTAAGCGATGCTCTTGAATTGGTTTAGTAGACTGTGCTTCTTTATCATTGAATGATTAGATAACTTTGCATGAACTGGAGTACATTCGTTCGTAATGTACTGAATGGCGAGTGTATAGCTTGAAATTTTATATCTTATCTTCCATGTTTGAATGTCACTTTCTAAATCTGTCTTTTGGAAGAAAACTTCCCTGTGTCCGAGTTGTTGGCCGAGACTAGCACAGGAGTGGAGAGTGCCGTTAACAGCAGTGCTTCCAGGTCAATACGTCCACACTTTTCAATACTTAATATTACCGCTGTAGACCCTCTGGGCCAAATGAATGAGCTGAATTTAAAAATTTGATTTATTCTCTTTCTCTCTCTCTCTCAGGCCCAGCTCATCAGAAAAGGATGTACCAGTTGTTTTTATACACCCACTAAAGACTGGACTCTTCCGCATCAAGCTGCATGGAGCCATGGGGAAGTTTAGCATGGTCATTCCCCTGGTGGACAACATGGTGGTCAGTAGAAGATCACTTGGTGGGTTCCTGCTTATGTTTGCTTTCCTTTGGCTTTTTTTAATCACAACGCCATACGGTTATCTAATCAACAAATTACACAGCAACATATCCATAACATGCAGATGTAGCTTAAGCTTTAGATTGGGTCCCGTAAATAAAACTATGTCCCAGTTTTCAGCTGTGCAGTTCCAGTGAGTTTTGCTTACTTATTTTTAGCATCGGATTTCTGTTTTGGAAGCTGTTGTTCTGCTTCTCATTAAATGTTTTTTTTTTATTTGTTTTGCATCTATACCCTATTCCTCCTCTTGCTCCTCCTTAACCGTTGGTGCGCACTGCCCGTTGCTGTCGACTGCATTGCTGATCTCTTCTCCAGAACTCACAGTTTTTGGCATCCCTGCTGAGTGTCACCAGATTTCCATTGCCCCAATCCACAATGTCATCCAACCCACCCCCATCTTTGGCTGTCCTTTCTAGTTTTCCCTGCTCATTTGGCACAAACAACCATGTCATGGTCAGAATCAATGAGTTGTGATTGTTGATGTGAATCACATTATTTCATGATTTCACTGTCATGTAATTCTATAAACTTTCAGAATGTTTTGTTCTAACCATGTCGCTCCCTGTCTACATTTGCCAGGTTTCCTTGTGAGGCAGACGGTAATAAACGCATGTCGGAGGAAGAGACTGGACAGCGATTCCTACAGCCCTCCTCATGTACGGAGAAAACAGAAAATAGCTGAAATTGTTAACCGTTACCGAAACAAACAGCTGGAGCCCGAGTTTTACACCTCACTTTTTCAGAAGGTTGGAGAGACGAGCCTCAACCCCTAAACACACACACACACACACACACATGAATTCGCACATACGGCCTGAAGCCCTCTTCTCTTCATAGTGGAGAGTTTTCTGTTTTTTTTATTGCCAGATGGCCATAGTCTTTCAGCTGTCAAAGGTATGTCTGTTGCTCATGTGACGGCTTGCTATAGCTGGTTTAAACTCTGACGCTGGAAAGGATGCTCTTCCGTTTATTTGTTACTGTATTTCACAATTTAAATTTTTACATGTTGTGACACCAGAAAAGAAGTATAAATCTGAGACTTTGACTCCATAATCTTGTTACTCTTTATGAACACTAATGCAAGTGTCTGTAGCGAAGTATGAAAGGTGACCATGGCTTTTCCCATCTCCAGACACATTTACACACCTTTACACTAGTGCCAGTCTGGGTTGATGCATAACACGTCGCCTTTCGTTTCAAACTCAGGTGGTTTTACCATTTTATTCATATGCATTAATATGGTCATGCACTCCCAACACGCTGACCTCAGCTTCATTCTTATTTTTTTTCTTTCTCTCACACACACTTTTTCACTGACTTCGACTTCACAGAAGTCGTCATGCTCTTACTCTTAAAAGAATGTTTGGCTCTTCCTATTTTATATATTTATGGAACAGCTCAACAACAAACTACTGAACACTCAATACAATATCCCAGACATTTAACGCATTGTGCCCTTCTCACTTTAAGACCTTGGGTTTTTTTTGTCCATTTTACTCGTCTTTTCAGTCTGATTCAGACCCATTTTCAACTAAGTTAGAGCTATTTTTTGGTTTCATTGTCAGTTTTCTGGTAAATATAGGTGCCATGTTTATCGCTTGTCTTTTGGATAATTTTTTTAAATATAATTTCTGCTGGATGTCAGAAACACTGGTCTGTTTTTTTTCTTAATAGACATTATTTGCATTTTTTCTTTTTGTTTCTTATTTTTTTAAGTCATGTTTCATCTTCTCTTTACCGAGGGATGCATGTAGTGTCGTCTCACCTTTCTGTGATGTGTTTTGCCACATAGGTTTTAAAACGCATATCACTATAGAGATCTCAACTGAGAGGAATGACTGTTAAATCGTTACTGTATTGGTCCATTCTGCTTATTCTATTGTGATTAACAAGTTTTCCCCCCTTTATCAAAAGAAGAAAAATCTGTTATGGATAAAGAACAAGTCTTGTGCCAGAAAATCATAAATTCAATGCTGTAAAACAAAACTATTTGACACCGATACCTTACAAACCAAATCAATTTTTATAACAATAGAAAAACTTTTAGCCGATTAAAACGATACATTGTCTCATTTTCCTAAAAAAGACACAGCTTTCCCAAGCTACGTTTCCCAACACACAAGACCTGGACCTCAATTTGTTTTGGTTGTTTTTTCCCCTAATTTCTGTAAATAATGAAGGCATCAACTTTGTATAAAGTTGGACTTTAAATGTAAATATAAGGGTGTGAAGTTTTGCTCACTTCATCTTATTCTATTAGGAAAGGCACAAAAAAGGAACGCTTGTTTGTATTTATGCCTATCATATATGTGTCCTAAAGAAACACATTGGGTATTGAATGTAACACATATAATGAAATAAAGATTTTAATTAACTTCTTATCAGAATTTGATGTGATGTTTTACATGCTGGGTTTTTTTGGGGGGGAGGGGTGTAGAAGTTTTTTTTATTTATTTAAATTTTTTGCCTTTATTATTTAAAATCAGTTTAAGGTGGGACTGGGAAGGACCCGAGCCGACACCATAACCTAATACACCGTGGTGCCGGTTCCTTATTGGTTTGTTTTTTGTGCTCTTGTTGGGGTTTTTTTCCCCAGAAAAATAAAAGGGAACAACAGATTTTTGTTCTCTAACTTCCAAACAATAAAATCTAATTGTTTCTAAACTGATGTGTATATGCTTATCAGCACCTGGTGATAGGTTAGCACCCCATCCAGGATGTCCCTATAATTCCCTTTGTAGGATAATCCACTTAATCAACATTAGTCATAATTAATTCAGTAACTAGAGTTTTCATTAGCCTACCATAAATATTTTTACATTCCTACTATGTTGTGATTAATAAATAAGAAGAAAACATGATTTGGCTTATTTCATTTTGAACTAACATTCAGTTCTAAATATACTTTAAAAATGGCACTGATATGACATACTGTAATTTGTCTAAGCTGAATAAGTCAAAAGAATAGCAGTAGTACTAGCAGGGAAGCCCAGTTAAAACACTGTGGCGCTGAATGTCAGCGGGAGATTTACTAAAAAACTCAGTCAACTGTGAATTTGAGGTGTGAATGGAAAGAAATAAAGACTGCAGGAAGTGTGGAAATGTCAGCGGGTAATACAGAAGTAAAACCCACAGAGGACTGTAAAGAGTGAAGAGATGCTGGTGGAGGCGCTGCATGTCATCCAGCTATCTATCTTTTAGTGAAAGGTGTGAGGACAACACTTACTCTATTCACTGTTAGACCACTGGCAAAGGTGTGGAGGAGGTGATGACCCAAACCCAAACCTGTGCTTCCTCACATTTACTGAGAAGCAACAGAAGAGCTGCAGTGCAAACGGCATACAGGATCAAACCCTTCAACCGCTGCAGAAATATTTACAAGAAATGTTAGGGGTGTACTTACTTCTGTTTCATACTGTATATAATTATTATTGTCTGTTGGTGAGTCTCACTTTTCTAATCACATGCACACAAAAATAATGCTTCCAACCCTGGTAATGAGGAGAGCTAAAAAAAAAATTATTTATTTATTTATTGAGAAATTAGCAATATTTTTATTAATTATTGTATAATATAGCAAATTCTCTTAAATTATTTTTAATCACCTGCATGGGTTATAACATGATTCAATGTTTAGATTTATTAATCTTTTTTGGATAAATAGCGAACATACTAGAAATACTAGATAAACCTGATATTTTCATTAGCTAAAATATAATATATAATATTTTTTGCTATCTAGTTTCTTAGATATTTTTTGCCGCCACTCCTCACAAACAAACACAAAGACACATTCAAGTGGATTTATTTGAAACTTTATAATGTTTTTTATAGAAATTATCTCAATTTAAGTGGAAGATAACTGTAAGTCACTTTCACAGGGCAGAGTCGATTTATATTGCACATTTCCTACTCAGTGGCAAATAACATACGAGGAATGAAGATAATTGTTTAAAAATCACAACAGTACTTGTGGACAATGGAAAAATATTTATTTACAGTATGAATTGTGTTCATATGAGAATCAAGGGAAAGGTGTACAAGACTGTGGTGAGACAAGCTATGATGTATGGTTTGGAGACAGTGGCGCTGAAAAAGAGACTGGAAGTAGTGGAATTAAAGATGTTGAGATTTTCTTTGGGAGTGACAATGTTGGACAGGATTAGAGTTTATCAGGGGGACGGCTCATGTTCGATGTTTTGGGGGGAAGGCCAGGGAAGCAAGATTAAGGTGGTTTGGACATGTACAGAGGAGGGAGAGTGAATACATTGGTAGGA
>JAOTQW010000014.1:4381276-4397134 GCA_026260075.1 Sisor rabdophorus
CCCCGTGACCCCGAGTTCGGGAATAAGCGGGTATAGAAGATGAATGAATGAATAATCACTGTATTAATAATATTTTTTTAAACTGTTGTTTAGATAAACATCTGGTCTTATATTTAAATGTAAGTTTTCTCATGCAGGAAGGAAGCACAACCAGAACCATCACCAAGGTAAAGAAGGTTTTAATCATTATGTGTCAGTAAAGTTTACCAATAAACATTAACAGTATTTTTGTTTACAAGAAACATCCAGAACATCTTTTAAATCAATAATGACAATTATTTGGTGTTTGCTGCATTTTATTTATGGCTTTTTTGAGCATTTTTTAAATAAAACAGTTATGGTTTACTTGGTAACTTTGAATCTTGTAATCTTTTGCAGCCAGAAGGTTAGTCTAAAAGAACGAGTGTTCTCCAGCCCAAGAAGCTCAGGAACAAAGGGAAAAAATTCACCCCAGAGCCAACAACCTCTAAGACGCTCTCCTAGTGCAGACAACATTGAGGACAGTCCTTCTAAAGTGCCCAAAAGTTTAAGCTTCTGTGACCGAAGCCGTGCCAGACAAGCGTTTCGCTTTAAAGGGGTGGCTTCACGGCAAAACTCAGAAGGTGAGGAAATCTAATAGAGATGTTTTCTCACACACAAACACACAAACACACACACACACACACACAGAAATATATAAATATATATACATTAAGAAGCAATATATACATATATATAATAAAATTAAGGGATCTAGCATGTGGTTTGTGTGAGTTTTCTGTGAATCATGGCTCTAATTTTATAATATTACACTTACTTTTTAAAAAGTTAATTTAATGTTGGAATATTAAGTTGAAAACAATATTAAGATTACTTAAATTAAAAAAAACATTAACGCCAATTTTCTACATTTTAAACATCAGGATTCCTGTTCTTTTTCCCACTGTATTGTTTGCATGTAATAATCACCCAGTGAATTACGTCAAAGAGCAAGGTGTTTTTGTTTTGTAATAAACCTCTGCCATTTTTTGTAATTTTATACTATTTTTTTGGATTATGTGAAGTTTTGTTGTGCGTAAGTTGATCTGAGGCACAAAAACTCTGCAGATGGAAGTTACATTAAATAAGCATAGTGGCTGCCATCTCAATAATATTCTTTATGTTCTGAAGAAAGCGATCGTAGCTTCATCAGAGTTTGTGTTTCTGCAGTGTTGTTAGAAGTGTCTTTACAGTTGATTTCTGCTCACACTTTTTCAAAAGTGCAATTATGAGAAGCCCAACAATCATATGTATATTAAACTTTAGAAGTATAATAAATATTAGAAGTCTAACAGTACATTAATCATTAACCCGGCTTTAATTGGTTATTATTATATTCTAGTAACTCTTATTATCTGGGCTCTGATATTAGCACATTGTGTAAAGTGCAGCCTCGTTGTAATACATGTTTGCAGATTTTTCCCCCTGTTGTTTTTAATGAATATGGATCCTGATGCTGTGCTTTTCATTTCTCTGTTCGATGCTGATGCTAAAGTGCTGATTGAGATGCAGGCAGAAGATTTGAGGCAGAAGAGCTCTCCAGGTCAGGCAAACTAGATGTGTTTGGGCCCCTGTACAACTTCTGCCCTATATACAGTCAAACCTATTTAAATTCTAACTTCTAAGTTTTGTTTCACAAAATATCTGATAAGAAAAAAAAGG
The DNA here is from genome assembly GCA_026260075.1 of Sisor rabdophorus. NCBI lineage: Eukaryota > Metazoa > Chordata > Actinopteri > Siluriformes > Sisoridae > Sisor > Sisor rabdophorus. The sequence goes on from JAOTQW010000014.1 coordinate 4,382,957, forward strand.
TAATTTTTTTGTCAAAATTATATTTTTATTACATTATTATCCTATAACATATGGTCTATTTGGCAAAATACAAGGAAAAGAGAGGTAAGTGAATTTGCCACTGCATAGCAGTGGAGAAAAGTGCTAAAAATAAGATCAAATTGTAGAAAAAATGTAACAGATCTGAAAAGGGCGTGACATTAACTTTCATATGGAATTAAAACTAATGGGCTTTTCCAAATCGCATCACAAATACAGAACTGTATGCACCATTTCATTTGGTTATAGCAGAACACCTGCTTGCAACTAAATAAAAGCCCTGCTTGTAATGAGACATGGATAATATGTTGGATGTTACGCTATGGGCGACGTGGTGGCGTAGTGGTTAGAACAGTCGCCTCACAACAAGAAGTTCCTGGGTTCGAATCATTGCATTTAAGATCTATCTTAAATGCAATTTGCATTCTATAACAAATTATTTACTTACTACTTACAGTACTTTCAGTATGCATAAATTTTCTGTTATTTTTTCTTGTTCAGCGCCCTATAATTTCCCTTACATGGCCTACTGGTAATTAAACAATTGACCTACAGGTATTTCACAAAATGAAATATCAGTTTCAACACATACACCAACCAGGCATAACATTATTACCCCTCCTTCTGATGTCAAAACAGCCCTGATCTTTCAAGGCATGAATTCTATTACAGCCCTGAAGCCATGCTGTAGAAGATTGATACAATGATGATTTAGTGTTGCTTTTTGGGCTTCAGCGATTAATTATCTTTCAGAAACAACAAAATCTATTGTACAAATGATGTGATTATTTGATGCAAAATTTATCAGAACAGCTTCGTTTGTATTTAACAAACATAATTGCTTGGCATTATGCATGTTGGAAGCAGAAAACCAGAGAAAACTCCCTTTGTGGCTAATAAAAATGCTTATTAATTGTGGTTGGATACAACAAACTCAGTTACAGTTATTTTAAATATGTGACAGCCTTAGTTAGAAGCACATCTTTGACTGTCCTGTAGGTTGTGAGGTGTGGCCTCCATGGATCGGATTTGTTTGTCCAGCACATCCTACATATGCACCATTATATACCATTAAGTACCATTATATTAAAATATGGGAAATTTGGAGGCCATCCCTGTTTTATAAAAGGGTGAACGTGGTTTGTAACAATTCTTAGGTAGGTGGTACATGATACGCTAACATCCACATGAATGGCCGGAACCAAGGTTTCCCAGCAAAACATTTCTCAAAGCATTGTTACAAACCACATACACCCATTTATGAAAATGGTATGACCTTCAAATTCCCCAGGAACACAAGAGCTGTTTTGGAGATTCTGCCACCCAATTGTCGGATGATTGCATTGCGCACTTTTATTTTTGGCCAGTGTCTCCTGCCTCTAACATATGAACTTTATCACTTGCTGCCTAAAATATCACTCCTTTAAAAGTTGCTTTGATGAAGAGATAATTAGTGTTATTTACTTTACCTGTCATTGGTCATAATGGTATGCCTGATCAGTGTATCTACTATTCTATAATTTGATCAAATTCTTTTGCAGGATAAGTGCAATTTAAGCGCTTTTTCTATTTTGTAACATTTGCTGGCTCATGTTTTTTTGAGTGACAGTCATTTTTGTTAACTCTTTATTTGTAAATCCAGCCTATCCCTATTTTTTCCCTGTGCATCGGGCCACTGTAATATCACCTGTCAATAAGCCAATGAGATGAGCTCACACTGCCCGCTAACCTGCCCCAACCCAACCAATATTTAACTGTAAACTGTCTTAACAGGCTGTGCAAGTAAATGGCTGTTGCTGGTCTCTGCTTAGTGCCATCCCAGAAAAATCAAGCTTAAGACCGGGGAGGTTTAGGGGGTTTTTTCACTAATGCTGGAGTCCCCTGTTTTCATATTGTGTTTTTACTAGAAGCCAGCCTACCTGGAGAGGACATTGTTGATGACAATAAGAGTTGCCATTGTGAGTTCGTCCCACAAGATTTAACTCCAGGAATTAAAGTTACCATCCGGGCGGTGTGGTAAGTTGCAATGCAGAGAATTGGAATTCTTTACATATTAAATAAAATAAGTTCAATTTATAAGGCCAGATATATGTGGATAACTCTCCTACTGACTGACATTAGTGTTTTATCCACAACAATTGCTAATATAATCATATCAAATCTCAAAACCAAAATTTCTGTCCTGGAAATGAAAAAGGTACCGTAATGGTTAGCACAGTCACCGGTCACCTCACAAGGTTTTATTCCCTGCCAAGGGGTCTCTTTCAGTTCAGAGTTTGCATGTTCTCCCTGCGCTTCTTTACTCCAAGTACTCCAGTTTCCTCCCACAGTCCAAAAGCATGTACAATAAGTTGATTGATGACTCTTAGCTATGTGTGGCCCTGCAATAGACTAGTGACCTGACTGGTGACCTGTTCTGCACTGGGATAGGCTCTAGCAGACCCCCCCTGACCTCAAATTAGGAAATAAGTGGGTATAAAAGATGAATAAAGGTAAACAAAGCAGGACTATAAAGTTATAGAAAATAATGATAATTTTTCTAGTTTATATTATTTACTATAGATTCAGCAAAAGCTTTTAAAAATAAGCTTTTGAATGTTTATTCTTGGACTACCTGAATTATCAAAGATATTCAATATGTAGGGCGGCACAGTGGCGTAGTGGTTAGCACGGTTGCCTCATAACAAGAAGGTCCTGGGTTCGAATCCCAGGCTTGGGGTCTTTCCGTGCGGAGTTTGCATGTTCTCCCCGCGCTTGCGTGGGTTTCCTATAGATACTCCGGTTTCCTTTCAAAGTCCAAAAGGTTGATTGGTTGATTAGGTTGATTGTGACTGTTGGTAAATTGCCCATAGGAGTGTGTAAGTGTGTGGTAGTGTGTCTGTGGCCCTGCGAAAACCCCCGCGAGCCCGCGTTCGGGAATAAGCGGGTATAGAAGATGAATGAATGAATTCAATATTCTTATTGAATTTTTTTTTTATGTAATGCATCTATTTAAAAATTTGTTTAAAATTAGCAAAAATAATTTGGAAGTTAAAAAAACAATTAAGAATACCTTAAAAATTCTTACATAGCTGTTGATAGATTAAAAATATTTGACTTGAATTACAAGTGACTTTTTCTAATGAAAAAATATAGAATACAAAAATATAACTATATTTAAAATATTGTTATATGTTATAAAGTGGGCACAAAAAGCAGTCCATGAAGATGAGATTTAAAATGTTTTGTGTAGAGGAGATCTGGTGTCGTGACGCAGTTAATACCTTAAAGGAAAAATTTGAACATTCATTGTAAGCCAGACTAATTGAACTCATCAGTGACTTCTTACACATATGCACCTTTGACTAATTAATCGAAAATCTGCATGGACATCGTCCTAAAAGAGCTTGACAAGCTGTGTGTAAGAAGAGGCTAGAACAGCAACAAATCAAATGGTTTTGGAATGAGATGTCCAATAAAGCTGTGTAAAGCTGTGATTGGTGACCCCATCCATTTCTTTTTGTAGACTTTATTATAATTAAAAGCTGGCCTTTTTATGGACGATGGACTGGCGACCTGTCCAGGATGTACCCCCTGCCTTTCGCCATATGTGCACTGGTATAGGCTCCAGCAGAACCCCATAACCCCAAGTTTGGGAATAAGCAGGCATAGAAGATGAATGAATTAATGAACTTTGTGAAATTTGTACACATTTCAGAAACTCAAAAAGCACATTTGCTCTGAAACCTTTACATATTTAGCATTTTTTTTCATCAAATTACATTTCTGACATTCTCAGATGTCCTTATTAATCACTGTTTTTAATCAACTAAGCATTTAGGGTTTAAGAGCCTTGCTTAAGGTCTGGACAGTGGAAACTTAGTGTTTGGCTGGGAATAAAACCCACAATGTTTTCAGATGTACTGACAATACAAAATCTTTAACTGTCTTTAATATAATGTGTGGAAATGCTTTCTCTCTTCAGCATTATGCGGTTTATGGTGTCAAAAAGAAAGTTTAAGGAGAGTCTCCGACCTTATGACGTAATGGATGTTATTGAGCAGTATTCAGCTGGACATCTAGACATGTTGGCAAGGATTAAAAATCTGCAGTGCAGGCAAGACCAGATATAAACTCTCTGTTTGCTTAGGCAATATTTTCCTCCTTTTTGCTTTCCCTCTGTATTCTTCCTTCTGTTTTCTTCTTGCCTTAACAATATCTATCTACAATCCTACATGCACAGAAGACTATATTCAAACATTAGCTATCGTTTAACAGTTCACATTATTCGCATGTACTCCTCTCCTGGAATCTCCCCTGGTTTGAGTCATTTTTTCCTCTCCAAAACAATTTAACATCACATTTCTCACCTGTGTATCTCATTAACTGAAATAGAAGAGAATGTTTCATTGTGTGTATCTAATATTGTGTGTGCACTCACCCACCACAAAGGGGCATCAGTGCGCATTTATATTAATAACACTATTAATAACTATGCGGCAAGCGTTCCATTTCTCTGAAGCCACAAGAAATATTGTGTTAATGTATATACTGTAGTACACTGACTTAGAAAAGTAATTCAATATACAGTATACAACTTATAAATATATTCATGCTCTCGAAGCATACTTAGACATACTTTCAGCATACCTATACTTTGGCCAAATCTTGCTTTGATTTCCATGCAAGATCGCTTAATCTTTGATTCAGCTGAAACTTAGAAAACAGACATTCAGCTGGTCAATCTGTAAAGTATGTCAGGAATATATTTTCACTTTCTTGCTTTCTGTCTCTTCCTATTTATCTTTCATGGTTTGGTTGTTTTCCTCCTTCCTATGCTAATGTGCCCATGGTCCAAACGTCTGTGCTGGTCCGTGTTGCGTCATCCTGCATTGTGCTGTCCTCTCCTCTATTTGCTTTGCCAGGATAGATATGATATTGGGTCCTCCAGGTCCCACCACTCCCCGCCATAAGAAGTATTCAACCAAAGGAACCAAAGAGTCGCCCCAGTTCTCGCCTAGGTTAGGACGCACCAAACTGCATCTCGTGCTCGCCATAGAGCTATATATTTTAATTTTTTTGCTGGTTGTGCTGAGCAAAAAAAAAAAACAAAAAACCTGTTTTTGTTTCCTACTACATGACTTATATAACATTGCTCACTGGGATGCTCAGTTAACTCAAACAAGGCAGACAAGTAAGCTCTAAATTATTAATGTTAACATAAACATTAAATTAAATGTAATGTGTTTTTAATTAACTTTAGAAACTATACAAATTTTTTAAACAAGTGACAGCAGTATTACAGCAGTAATTCCTTAACACTATTAAAGGTCTAGTTAGTAGCTGTTAATATCTCCTAATTTTCTTTACAGCTTTTGTTTGTTATCACTGAGCATGGTACACGGTACATTGAAGTATGTCATATATCTCTATCATATACCTTACAGGTAAGTAATTGGCAGCTAAACAAAAACAGGTTGAGCTGGTTTGCTTGCTTTGCTGTTTAAAATGAATAATCTGGACCGAGCAAAATGCAGCAATGGTGCCATTGACCAAGTAGTCTTTTTTTATGCATGTTGGCATGACATGTTTTAAGGGCATGCCATATAATACACAACAACCATCCAAGTATCTAAGTCTCAGGTATATCTTGGTAAGCCTATTTGATATCAATTTGCGTTTGGTTTTTATTTATCATGCTTTCTTTAATAAAAAGAAATCTTGATAAAAAAAGCTAAATGAAATTCTAAACACAAGGTGTTCTGGGCAAACATCAAATACATTAAGAATGTCATAAGTGTATCACAGTTTAAAAATTTTAGTTACCAAATTTAACATATAGTATACAATTGAAAAACACAATTTTGTTGATAGTTTATACAGCTTTAAGGGCTGTTCACTTAATACTGTATTTTTAAAGGCACATATGTAGATATAGTCCTTATGGTGGGCTGAGCCCTTTGTCTGTTCTTATATTTTTCTCTTTCTCTTTCTCTTTTCTGGTTGTCTGGTAACACCTATTCATATCATTTCCTACCATTCTGCACGTTTTCATTTCTGTTCATAATATTCCAGTAGCCAGCTAATGAATGAATGCAGGATTACCACCTTCCTTCTTTTCTGCTTTCCTCTATGCATTTTTTCCCTGAACACACTTTAAACAAGTCAATACAGTGTCTGCATATTTTTGTCAGTTTCTGGAATAAAACTTGTAAATATACCAATATTCTCTAGATCTAGTCTAGATTGTGTTTCTTTTGATTTAAATTATAGGGTCGATCAGATTGTTGGCCGGGGGGCTTCAATCACAGACAAGGATCGTCCTAAGAGCTCAACAGAAGCAGAAATTGCAGACGACCCAAGCATGATGGGAAGGCTTTTGAAAGTGGAGAAACAGGTCATTAGATTGATCATGACTGGTTTGGCAAAATGCTAGTCTTGATTCATGCAGGGGGGAGGGGGGGTATTCAGGCCATGCATTCAGTTGCAAAATGTCTATAAGAAAAATGTGATAATTTTTCTAGTAAAATCCTATGGTTCTGAAAAATCCTTATACCATTTCTAAAAATATATGCCAGTACAGCTGCTCATTGGAATAGTAACTATTAATTTATGGCACTGAAAAATTTGATTAAGCTAGCTGACTCCTGGAATTAAATGCCTAAACCCTTTGTCTACGTAATTATAAAAAAAAGTTTAGTAAGCATCTAAATAGGTACATAGGTGATCTTCCCTTATAAATGTTAGAATTTAGATTTTAATGTTTTTTATTTGCAACATGATGATGGCATGTACCTGGGGTGTTATGTTTACCTTACTCTGCTCTCAAACAGGTGATGTCGATGGAAAGAAAACTTGATTTCTTGGTGAATGTCTACATCCAGCGAATGGGAATCCCACAGTCTGAGACTGATGCCTACTTTGGTTCTAAGGAGCCTGATCCAGCCCCGCCATACCATAGCCCAATCGAGCATATGGAGAAGTATGGCTCAGTTACGAAGATTATCCATTCCAACAGCTCCACTGGTCAAAAGAATCTTGACGCTCCTTCCTCTGGATGTGTCAACCAGAACAACTGCCCCCCATCCACCTCTTGGCAACCCCATGCCCTTTCTGGACCCACTCCTGTCGGCAGAGGCCCCTCCCCTGTAGTTGATACCTCGTTGGTGCGAATCCCACCACCACCAACTCATGAGCGCTCCTCCAGTGGCCATAACGGCTCCAACCGAGGTTCTCGTGGAAGTGCTGTCGAGGAGGTGAAGCCTGGCGCTGTGTCTCAGCAGCAGGCAGGTGCTGAAAGTGACACCTCCGTCTCTATTCCTTCTGTGGATCATGAGGAGCTTGAGCGCTCCTTCAGTGGCTTTAGTATCTCACAGTCTAAAGAGAACTTAGACTTCCTTAACAATACGTACTTCAGTGGTGTGACCCGCTGCTCCAAAGTAAGGCCCTACATTGCAGAGGGCGAGTCTGATACAGATTCTGAACTTTGTGCCCCTTCACCTCATTCTGCCACTGGAGAAGGAGCATATGGTGACAGAGGCTGGTCTGGCACTAAGTAAATCTTAAAGTGCAATGAGCTTTTGCTGAGGGTGATAACATTTGAAACCAAACACAGACCATACAGGCAACAAGCTGTATTTGTTAAAACCACACATATACAGCAGTGAAATCCATGCCAGAATCCTGGTATTAAAGCCAGCTGTGTAAATGTGGGGCATTCCCACAAGATTACTCTAGACAGGTGGTACTTAAGGCTTTCACTTTTAAAAGTGTAAATCTTCTTATTCTAAGTGTCAAACATCTGCTGCTTAGGCATTGCATAGTCATGCAAGAGAAATGCACAGAAAACAATGAGACAGCAGGTTTTCGAAAATGCCATACTTTGTCTTTACCTGTACCTTTAGATTTACAGTGCTTATCTGACCATCCATTCGAGTGACAAATGACTTTTTACACTGTCTTATAACCCCGGGACAGGTAATCTTGTTGTCCACATGATGGATGCACTTCACAATATAAAACTCCTTTAAAATGGTCTAATATTTAACATGTTCATATTATGCCAAAATCATTTTTGGTAAAATTGTAATCCTATAGGAACAAGAAACAGTTTACTTATATATCAAAGGTACACTATTTCGATGTATCAGGTTTCAACCTTTTTAAGTAATCACTGGTTTTAACAATTTGCATGAATTTTAAATATTTATACAGTTTATTTTATATACAATTATGGCTAAAAATGAGCTAAAATAAGCTCAATATTTTATTGAAGCTTTCTTCTTTTCATAATAAAAAAATCTGAAACTATTTACTGTATAAATATAATGCACTGTTACCAGAAATTTAACAAATCAAAATGCATAGATCGCTCATGTCATTTCCACACCACAAACTGTATTGTGTGGAACGGAGCAATTAAATACATTATTTTATGAAAACGTATTTTTTTTTACATTTTGTTTGTGGAAAATACGATACTTGGACACATCATTTATTTATTGCTGTCTTTGCTCTTTTTTCTAGAACATAAACACGTTGGAATATGTTGTTATATAACAGCTATTGTTCTATTTGTAGCTGTAATGTTGTATTGCTTATTAATTGACATGAACATTTCGCTTGTCATCTTATCATGATACTGCACAGTACTGAATAAGTTAATGTACATACTTACCGCTTGAGCGCACCAGCCCAGCTGACAGTGCAATGTTTTATGTATTTTTACCTTGTTTCACCTTTAGAACATTTACATTTACAGCATTTTTAGATGCCCCTATCCAGCACGACATACATTTATGTCTTTTGTACAACTGAGCAATTGGGGGTTGACTGCCTTGCTCAGGGGCCCAGTAGTGGCAACTTGGTGGTGCTGGGAATCAAACTCCAATCTTCCAGGTATCAGTCAAATACTTTAACCACTGTGCTACTACTTCCCCTACAATCAGGTTATACAGTTGCAGTGAATGGCTGAAATCTTACATGAAATATTATATACACCAGTGATTACATTGATGTTTTTAAGCTCACTTCACATTTTATATTTTTAGCACAATTCTTCTAACACAAGAAAATGCTTAGAATTATATTCAAATAGAGTGAACACCAGACCCCTCATCTGACAATAGCAGACATCTAGATACAAATTTGTACAACTGTAACTCAAGCTGAACATCTTTTCACACAGGGCACATGTTAGACAAAAACATCCAGTATCTTATCTTCACCACATACTTGCTGTTCAGTCTAGCCCATGCATGTACATTTCACAAAGTGCATCTTTGAAAACAAAAACTTAGCATCATGTTTTTCTCCCGTCTTACTTTATTCAGAACAGACATCTGTTTGAAAAATCCTCTGTAGAGTTAGGAAAAGGAAAATATGTAAGTGAATGAGTGATATCATGTTGAATTGGTTGTAAATGCTAATTAGATGCATGACACACTAATAATTCCAATTTCAGGTTGAACTTTTTTAAAAGTCTAAAAATAACAAGAAATCAATATGCAAGCCTAAACTTACATATTGTATATGAAATACTACAATTTCTCTTATGTCTGTTAAGTAAGTATAATAGATGTTTTATTGAGTCTTTTACAAAACTGAAATGCTTCTTTGAGCGCACATACACAGGTCTAAAAAAAGTTGTTGAGGTGTGTAATACATGAGAAGTATATATCACTGTCAATGAATTGTGTTTTTAATTGCATATCTGGTCATCACAGTTGCCTTGCTTTATTTAATAAAATAATTCTTTAATTATTTTCCAAAGAAAATTATGTATTTTGCTAAATTGCTTTGGTGTTTTGTTGATGTTTTTTCATGTATACAGTAAGTGTCCTCTCATTGCAACGCTGTTTTCAAAACATTGTGCTTGTAAATGTATTAATGAATGCTCTTTTAACTATACACACACACACACACACAAATACAGAAGTTGGCAGTCATAGACAACCATAATTAAAAAAAAATGTTGGGTTATGTAAATTCTATTTTAAGCACACACTAATTTGTAGGTTTAGGTATTTTGAATCCTTAGCATTATTGTAATCAGCAACAAAATAGGAGCAAGTGATTTCATTTGTGATTTAAATCATATTTAAATTATGGGAGAAACAACACAGAGGTGGACTAGTGTGATTGCAGCTCTTATATGCCATCACTTTAGCTCCAAATATTTTTGTCTATTGCTGCTTATAAAAAAAAAGAACACCGACACAGGAAGACAAATACAGAGAACAAGCAATACTTAACACACGTCATGTAACCTGCAAGCCTTATGTTTATTTCTTTTTTCAACTTATGTCTTAAGTGGCAATTACATCACTTACAGTTGATAAACATTTTCAATTAAAATGTTTTCCGATTTAAGCTTTTGGTAGAAGAAAAACTGTCTTTGCAAAGTCTGTAACTTAAATGCAACACTGTGGCGTTTGCATTGTGTGAACATTGTGTCTCATGTCATCCACATGATTGTTTCACACACAAGGCACTTTTTTTGTTTCATTAAAGGAATAAAATGCTTGCCAGCATGTTTTAAACCACTGAATGCCATAAATATAGCTTCTGATTGTCATGTAGCATATTCCTTGTGTAGTCACTCAAATCCATAGAAAGCTGTATAATAAACTTTGTATTATTAGAACATTTGACTACTGCTTTGGTTTTATTTTTTGCATTTGAAAATTATTTTCCAATAAAAAAATACTTCCACATCTAGACAGTTTAGTTATTTCATTTAAATAAGAAGCTAAAAATTACGATCAAGTAAAGACTTGGGTGGTGCAAGGGCTTAGTGGTTAGCACTGTCGCCTGACAGCAAAAAGGTTGCAGGTTTGCTACCCAAGCAAGAGGTCTTTCTGTGTGTAGTTTGCATGTTAGGCTAGTGATTGACAAGTGCTAGTGTGACACCCTGAATATACCCTGGGTGCTGGTATGACAGAACAGAGAACAGTCTTGCGGCAGAGCTACTTTCAGTGATACTTGCGACATTTAGCAGACGCCCTTAGCCAGAGTGACTTATATTTATCTCTTTATACAACTGAGCAATTAGGAGTTTAGGGCCTTGCTCAGTGCCCAGAAGTGGCAAGCTAGAGGTGCTGGGAATCAAATCCACAATTTTTCAATTAACAGTAAATTACTAAATTAACGCATCCCACATCCATCTTAAGGCATGATTCTGTGCTTTACACCCTTTTTTTAATTAAAGTGTACTAATATAGGGCGGCGCGGTGGTGTAGTGGTTAGCACGTTCACCTTACAGCATGAAGGTCATGGGTTCGATTCCCGGGTCTTTGCATGTTCTCCCTGTGCTTGCGTGGGTTTACAAGGGTTTCCAAAAAAAAAAAGGCCAAAAACATGTACATTAGGTTGATTGGTGATTCTAAATTGCCCGTAGCAGTGAATGTAATCGCATATGGTTCTATATGTTGCCCTGCGATGGACTGGTGACCTGTTCAGGGTGTACCCTTGCCGTGTACCCTTGCCGTGTACCCTTGCCGCGTACCCTTGCCGTGTACCCTTGCCGTATGTGTGCTGGGATAGGCTCCAGCAGACCACCGTGACCCTGAGCTAGGGAATAAGCGGGTTAGAAGATGAATGAATGAATGAATGAATGAATGAATGAATGAATGAATGAATGAATGAGAATATTTTGACGTATATGTCCGTTTATACTCCGAAGCAGTAGGTGGCGGCTAAAAACCAAAACGAATAACGCTACACTACAATTCCCAAAATGCCGCGCATTAAACGGTTGATGGCGGAAGTGTTCAGCCGCCTTAGCGAGGAAGTAGTTTAATAAACATCGGTATGTTTCAGGGTTATGTTTATTTTTTTTTAAGTGCCGGCTTTTGTTTGTTGTAGTTTGTAATACCTAAATCGTGTTTAGGTTAGTGCTAATGTTAGTTAACTATGCTAGCATGATAGTTGACGTCCCAGAAATTAAATAGTCTACTGTGATGTGAGTCGTGAAGGAGTTTATAAGGTTTCAGAATGTACACGCTGTTATCAGGTCTGTACAAATACATGTTTCAAAAAGACGAATATTGTGTCCTGATCCTTGGGTTGGACAATGCTGGCAAAACGGTACGTAAATAATCGCCTTTATTGGTCATTTATATTGTTGAACCATTCAAGCCGAGTCGATTAATCGACAGGTTTGTGGGGTTTTTTTTTCCTTTGGGGTTTTTTACTCCTTTTGTAGACATTTCTGGAGCAAACCAAAACGAAATTCAGCAAGAACTACAAAGGAATGAGCCTTTCCAAAATCACCACCACAGTCGGGTTGAATAGTAAGTAAAATGTGTTTTGGTATAGAGTCTATCCTGACTATAGTTCTGGTAGATGACACTGCATCCCTGTCTGTTGTACAGTTGGAACTATTGATGTAGGAAAAGCACGACTTATGTTTTGGGATCTTGGAGGACAAGAAGAATTGCAGTCACTATGGGACAAAGTAAGTGTTTATTTCCTTTTTTGAATCCAACATTTTTTTTGTTTGTGAATTAATTTGTTGGTGAGTCCTACTATTTTATTCAGACAGGGAGATCATCTTCACTAGCTTTTATAAAGGATAAGGTCCACATTGATGCAATAATAAACGCATTATCATAAAAACAGTGGCTTTTTATAATACACAACAAAACACCACTCACTTATAAACGAAAGATCATACCTAAAGTTTGCATTGACATTTGGATATGTTAAGGCTATGGATTTGTGAAAATCGCAATTGATTGATACTTATTAACAATTATTTTCAGTGTCAAACACAAAGAAAAGCATTTTTTCCACTATAAAACCATGACTCCTGTCAAGTCCTGTGTTGTGCAATATTAAAAAAACAATGCAATATGCGATACCATACTGAATTTCTTTTTCTAATATCAATTTAAATTGTAATAAAATATTTATAATAAAATCAGTATCTTTTGAAAGTGAACAGTCATGTTTACTGTTGCATAAAACAAAGACATTTTTTTAACTATATTGAAGAAAAATGCGATATGCAATAGTATGCCAAACAATGCTATGTGATATTTTAAAAATGATATAACCAATGTAAGTTTTTTTCAGATACATTTACCCATGTTTTTCTGCTGAGCAGCACTGATACAAATTGTTTGGTTTAGAGATGACGTTGCCAATCAAGATTTACATGGTCTACATATGACTTTAGTCTGCATGCAATAATCTCTTTTAAAACCCAGGTGCTTTGTTTTTTTGCTAAATTGCTGATAGTTCCTCTGCTCATTAAAATTATCTCGCTATGAAAGCTTCACGGCGTGATGATTGTCTTGCACTAAAGCATATCTAAAATGAACATCCAAAAACCAACTTTTTTGCAATTTGCATCAACCAAAAACTTTGACCCTACATTGTAATTGAAACTATTAAATCGCTTATTTATTGCAAACCATCGCGATATTCATTTCACGATATACACAACTGCAATATTTCTATTTATTTTGCGGCCATAGGTTGAACACAAGATGCATTTAATTTGTTACGTCTTGTTAAGCAATTTGAGCATATCATTTAGTCCAGCAACAGAAAACGTGCAGTAATAGCTTTACCAGGGTTGTATGTAACTTGTTTTAGTGCTACAAAACGTACATGTATATCCAGTGTTTCTTATTAACTTTATAATTTTTTAAGCTCAAAAATCTTCCACAACAAACTTCATTGTGCTCACTTTTTAATCTTCATTCATTCATCTTCTATACTCGCTTATTCTTGAACTCGAGCTTATGGGGTCTGCTGGAGCCTATTCAGCGCACATCTTCTTGCTGTGAGGCAACCGCGCTGCTACACCGTGCCGCCATTATGCTCACTTTATTTATATATTTTTAATATTAATTTTTTTCATATTTCTATGACTGGCAGATAAGACAGCAAACCAGCAGGCGGTATGTAGTGAACTCTAGTACTTGCAGATTTTAGCATTTAAACAATTGAAAACTTCTTACCTTTTTAATAAATTAGAGATGATCATTTTTATCCCTAGTATTAGATACTTAAGAAAACTAAACAATAAATCTGTGATCTCTGTCAAAATAAAGTAGGCATCAATTACAATAATAAACTTTTTAAAGTATATTTTATTTATATTAAAAACATTTAAAGAGCGGGCGGCGCGGTGGCGCAGTGGTTAGCACCGTCGCCTCACAACAAGAAGGT
>JAOTQW010000014.1:4397234-4408966 GCA_026260075.1 Sisor rabdophorus
ACCCCCGTGACCCCGGACTCGGGAATAAGCGGGTAAAGAAGATGAAATGAAATGACATTTAAAGAGCAGTAAACATACAATCAGGCTAAACTTGCTTTTTATTTATTTATATCTGATTGGGCTTATTTTTGGCAAGTGTCAAAAATAAGATCTGTAAGCTATTCCAAGGACATTAAGCGTTAGGTGAGAATTAACTATAGAGCAGAATTCTACCCCAAGGATGTCCATTTCAGCCACAGAGATGTAAAGTGGGTGCAGGTGTTTATTTGGCTTCTGCTTGGTTTAAGTAAAACCCACACCAGCCCTGTGCCACTAAGACTGGACACCCCCGTGCTAGTGCAGCCAGCCCTACTTTCACAGACACACACACAGTCACACCCTCATTCACAATCCTTAGCAATTTTGTGAATAAATTAGTTTTTGGGTTTAAAGGTTTATTAAACAAGGTTCTGCTATTTTCACAAAGTCTTGTTGTTATTTTATAGCTCAATGGCCCGTTATATGTCAAAAGATGAAGGGAACGTTGATTTCTCAGTTAATGGCACGTATAATTTATAAAAAGAACATGGACCAAGGTTCTACAAAAACACAAATTAGGATTAGATTTGTGGACTGGTGTTGTGACTTGACGGTCCTGATCATACTGCCATCAGACAGTCTCTCTCTGTAGGGGAGTTATTTAATGAATACACAGAAATAACACAGACTGAACCATTAGCATTTATTGCAATATTGCTCATCTTAACTTCTTTTTTTTGAGCGCTAGTTAAACTAAAGCTGAACAATAAGCTTCTTCGCTCTTTTCTTTGAGCACTAGTTAAACTAAAGCTGAACAGAGTGTTTTAGGGAGTGTTCATTATTGTCTGATTTGGATGCTGTAAAGCTATGTTGAAACAATCTCTATAGTTAAAAAGGGCTAAATAAGGTGACATGACTTGACTCAACTGGCAAAAATAGTCTATAAATGTGTTTCTCCTGTGCTTCATCCGTTTGTTTTGCTATGACAAAATAAAAGTATATGCATGTTTATTTCATAAGCCAATTTTAGCCCATTGAATAATTCCACTTTCCCATTAGTACTATGCAGAATCTCATGGCATTATCTACGTTATTGACTCTACTGATGAGGAACGACTGACCGAGTCAAAGAATGCTTTTGGTAAGTGCATTTCTTTTGTAGATAATTTATAACAGAATTTTTTTTTTATATAGTAGTCACTAACAGTGACAAGATGTTTTTAGTAATTTCTCAGATTTGCATCTCACATGTCTCACATTATAAAGTAAATTTGTGGGCATCATTTTCTACGCAGCTTACTTTCAATTTCTGGATTAATAACAATTCCCTGTTTGTGTCCAATTCACAGAGAAGATGATTAGTAGTGAAGCCCTTGAAGGTGTTCCTCTACTGGTGCTTGCGAATAAACAAGACGTAGAGGTAAACATTTAACTATACACTATAAAATAATTTCTTTGTAGGTTTCTGTAGAAGCATGATAAGGTAAATTTTGTCACTAGGTGGGGCTATACTCCCAACTCAAGGTTTTTTAATGCAATTTACCTAAAACTGAAACGAAACGAAAGGGTAATAAACTTTATTTTTGGAACTGAGTGGTTGTCCTCCAATTATTATTGTCAAAATCTTAAAAAAAAGGTCTTAAGTCGAGCATTCTTCTTTATTGAAATCCAACAACATTTACAGGCCTACAGTAAGCCACAACAAAGATCACCAAAAGTGCATCTGGGTTATCAGAGTTTGAATACTTTAAATACTTACACCTCGGGACCTAAAAAAGTTTTTCCGATTCCTTAAACGTAGACTTTTATCATCCGATTTACAAGTTCTCTAACGAAAGCTTTACAGTGAATTTTGTCTAACGCTTCCAAGTGCTGGTAGAAGATGGCTGGTTAAGCGTTTCTCTAACTGACCCCTGCTTCTCTTCTTTTAACCCCTATTTTATATTTTGTTTTTTACTCAGCACTGTAGTCTTATTCGTGATTTCATGGTTTGTCCTGCTAAATTTACCTTGCACCTTTAATTTTTCAAGATGCAAATTTTCCTTTGCAACCTAATTTTCATATCGTTACATAATAAACTTTCTAGTTATTAAAAATATTTGGGTAGGCACTTATATAAAGTGCCTGATATAAATGTAAATTTATTAAAATCATTATTTCCGATGTAGAATGTCGTGAAGGAGGCAAACCATCAATCCCAAACTTTTTAAATCAAACGATCAATCTGATATTTAAATTACAACCACAAATATTTGGTTCTAACTGAATATTTTACTTCACATATCAATAACATGTTAATTTTTTTTAGTTCTCTTCACTGTGTTCATGAGTGTCACACCGGTTTAAACTTGCTGCATGAGACACTTTTTATGAGAGGATAGTAATAATTAACATGACGATGGGCCAGAACGGCCAGACAGTATCTTAAGTAAACAATTCTAAGGGGAGTCCCACAAGGATCAATTCTTATGCCACTTTTGTTCAACCTGTATATGCTGCCAACGAGTCCTAACATGAGAGCGAACAAACTTTTCTATCACAGCTAGGCAGATGATGCCCAGAATTACCTTTTCTTATCACCAAATTACTACCAACCTGGTGATTCCCCATGCAATTGCTATAATAAAATTTACAGTTGGGTGTGCCAAAACATTCTCAATTTGAAGAAGGAAAAAAAGTAATTGCTTTAAAAAAAAATAAAAAAAAAAGAAGTTGAATGCATACTCTAATATTGTGGTCAAACAACTAAAAATTAAGTTAGGAATCTTGGTGAGATTCTGAAGTCAGATCTTAGTTTTAGTAGTCATTTTAGGTCTAAACTTAATCAGAAGACTATCACCTAAAAAACATTGCCTGAGGTTTTCTTTCCAGTCAGGATCTAGAGACTTATGCCTTAATCACGAGTAGACTAAACTATTGTAATGTACTCCTGACCGACCTTCCTTGGAAGACCATAAGACAACTGCAGCAAATTCTGCAGAGAATTTAAATACATTATACTGGCTCCCAGGTGCTTGTGCTGGATGTCAGTACCATTTCTTTTTGACTGAGTGATATGATATTGAGTACTGTTACTCATTTATAAGTCACCTAATGGCCTACAGACCATATGAGAAACGGTCACTAAATAGAAACCAATATAAATATAAACCAACCAGATCACTTCAATCAATAGAGTCACACGGGTAATTAGCTTTTAGCTATTACACGGCCTGCATTTGGAACCGGCTACCAGAAGAGATCAGATATGTCAGTAGCTGTCTTTAAATCCAGTCTAAAAACACATTTGTTAAGTTCTGTATATACTGAATGAGCAGCTTGATACATCCCAACTACCAATAATCTTTTTATATTTTTATAACTTTTTACTTATTTTAATAAATTTGTAAATCTTCATTTTTATGTTGATTTTTATGTTTTTACTTTTATGTACATACACTAAATTTTTTATGATAGTTTAAATTTCTCCTAGGTAAAGCATGTTGCATTATCACTGTATGAGATGTGCTTTAATTACTATATAAAGTTGTAATGTTGCTGTGTGGTCTTGTATGTTCTTTAATCTGGCAGTAATCTTTTACCCACATTTTTCTTCCTAGAATTGTTTGTCTGTACCTGACATTAAGACTGCATTCAGTGACTGTGCTCCTAAAATTGGTAAACGGGACTGTCTGGTCCAGCCGTGTACAGCTCTAACAGGGTAAGCTCTCTCTCTCTCTCTCAAGTGTTGTGCTTGACTAAAATTGTACTATGTGTTATTTCTGTCATTTTTTTATCTGCTTTCTGTTGTTTTTTTTAGTGATGGGGTGAACGAAGGAATTGAGTGGATGGTAAAGTGCGTGGTTCGAAATGTTCATCGTCCGCCTCGACAAAAAGACATTACATAAACACAAAACATGTATGTGTTTGAGAGACATGTTAAGTCTGACTAAGCATTTGTTATTGTTGTTTTTTTTGGATTGGACACATTTCTGTGTGTGTTTGTGTCCTGGTCTGTAAACAGATATTAATGCAGTGGTTGAATTTATCCCAGCTTCCTGTCTTACACTAATGTTGGTAAGGACAGGCATGTGCACACGTGTATTGTACATTGAATTGTTTTTTTTGTTTTTTTAAATACACATGTAATAACTGACAATTAGAACAGATATTTCTTGTCACAATTTGATGGTGAGTTCTCATCCTGGAGCAAACTTACCTTTATCAGGTAAAGTAAAAACGAGGCTGCGGGTCTATTTATAAAGATAGTTTTAATAAAATATCATTTAAATCTAGATATTGAACATAATCAATACTCAAACCTTTTCTGGATCACTACCATGATAGATTTTTTTAAAAGCTTCAGTTATATATGCTGTAATAAAATGGTGTTGTTGAAAACTACTAAGTTTCTCTGATCCGTTAAATAACCTGATTCTTTAAGAAGTCAGAAAATGTAAGTATTTATTACGTCTCATCTTTCCAATATTAAGTGTATGCTTGTACTGTAATCATACCATCTCGTGTGAGTTTTAATCCTGTAAGAACATCACATCAAAACTAAACAATGTTAACAGATACACCTTGTGGTGTGATTCTACATCTATCTAAGGCTGGTTTTTTTTGTACTACTACCCAGTTTCTCGAGTACTGATTAAATTATTATGGACTGACAGACATACAGTCACCTGCTCAATTACAGTAATGAAGCCTTATAAATAATCACTGACGCATGTCTTTTTTTGTTTCAAGAAAAATAACAGCATATATTTAACACTGAATCATCGCTATACACAATGTACAAGCCTTTCAACAAACTTACAAAGCCACACTTATTTAGTTTCATTATAGCTTCACACCCATGCCGCGTAGGTGTGAATGCTATAAAAGTCTTAAAGAGCAGAAAGAATCTTGCTCATTTCGATTCAGACTAGCATTACAGCTCATTGTGACACTAACCAGACCTGCAAGTTATACTGAAAAGATGCTCAATTGAGTTATATTATATATCTGCTTAAGCTCGAAACATTATACGGCAATAGCACGCATAGAACGCATAGCCACTTTAGTTAAAGTAGTTGGAGAAAGTGATGGCTCAGTGGTTAAGGTGTTGGACTGCGAACTGGAAGATTGTGGGTTTGCTTCCCAGCACCAACAAGTTACTCAGGCTGAGCGCCTGAGCAAGGCGCTTAATTGCACAGGTATAGAAATAAAATAAATGTAAATTGATCTGGATAAAGGCATCTGCCAAATACTATAAATGTAATGCAAGTAAACCACCAGTGGATGCTGCATTACAGCAGAGCTAATTAGTACAGTAAATTTTAAGTATTTACCTTTAAGAAATCTTTTATTCCACCCCATTTTACTCTTAAAGAACATTTTTTCATGATGCCACACTACTGACCTAATTTTCTCGTGACGTGTGCTTCCTATCAGACAGAAATATAAAAACACTTGGTTGGTCTCAAAAGCACAACATTCTGCCCTTTGTTTCCTAGACAACAGCCCTATATTCAGCCCTGCATTTCTTCACATGAATTCAACAAAATGCAATTGCTTTACCAGATCTACCTTATTCCCTCCTGCTCACCCAGCCCCCTCCCTTTACTTATTATGGACTGCTCCATTACCCCTCCCTTTCTGTCTCTTGCTGCATCTCTAGCTCAAAAGAAAGAACCATCGACATCTCTTAACTTTCACCTTCCCTTTTCCAGCTTGTTTTTTCCCATCCTACTCCATTGTTCATCCGTTTGAGCATATTCAGCCCTATGATGGATAACACAATATCAGGTAGGGCCCAACCAATGAAGATATATTTACCTATGGAATTTATTACAAGCTGTGTTATATCACAAAACTTGATATTGACACTGTAAGAGCAACATTTACCTAGGCATTACAAATATATATGCAATATATATACAACATACAATTTAGCTTTTAGCAGAACATATTTATGCTATATACAGCTAAACTAAATATTCCCTTAATTGTACTGCATATTTGCAGTTCTATAAAACGCAGCATGCTTGGGACAATATGTGATAGGGACGGAAGGTATCTCAAATAATACATCACTATAAATGTTTGACCTTTAAGAATTACAGTCCTAGTTTGTATTCAGCACCTGTCTTTATAATGATGTCATTCCAGTTTACAAGCTTCTGTTAAATGTTGGAGTAAAAGGAGACTTTTTCTCTGTGACTTCCATGGTGCCAAAGGATAACCCTAAACAAAAACAATAGGCTTGGACTTTTTGGTATCATAGAAAGTCACCTTTTTTGTTGATGATAAATAAACACTTTACCTAATCAGAGAGGCCTAAAAACAATCACTCCAACTAGCAGAAATGTTCAGTAACCCCTTTACCTCAGCAGGATGAACCTTAAACCTGCGCAGTATTGCTAACGGCTTCAATGGGATACCAGTAGTTTTCTCCTTTTTCTCAAAATCAAGTATCAAAATTTTTTATTGTTATTTCAATCATATATAGCAGATGCAGTATTCAATCAAATGCAACAACGTTTCTCCTGGATCATGGTGCTATACAAAGCAATAAAGAATTACACTATACAACAAAGAGCTACTTAACATAGAGCTACAAATAGTGCATATTAAACTATACAAACATTACTCTCGACAGAATAGACAATATAAAACTGAAACACTCTGATTATATTACACGGCACTGGCAGGATTAAACATGATTGAGGTGTGGATTGAAAAAAATATGAAAGTGATGGACCAAAGATTATTGTGCAAAACCTCATTACAGTGGCCATGCTTATATGAAATTGTGTTTGTGTTTATATGGTGCATTAAATATTGATTTATATTGAATGTATAAGTGTGGTATTAGTTTTGATTGTTGAGAATCCTGATGGCTTGAGGGAACAAATTTATCATAGTCAGACAGTAAAAGAACATGAGGATCTTGCATTTGGTATATGCAAAGTATAGTGTTGATGGAAATCACCATGTTGTAAATGGGCTCATGGGCATCCCAAAAATGAATAGGCCCTTAAAATGTGTCTTAACCTCAGCAATGCTCCTGTTTATGCAGGGGGAATATGTTCATTCTAATAGAAATATTTCTTAATATTTCTTTATTTATTGGGTGGTGTGGTGGCATAGTGGTTAGCCCGGTTGCTTCACAACAAGAAGGTCCCAGCCAATGGGTTATTAATTGAATTAATAAGTGATGGAATAAGATGCAAGTGAGACAATATATCTGGTTAGTGGTAGTCGTGGTTAGTCTAAAATGGTAAAACAGGACAAAGAAATCAGTTTACTGATCTGCTCATGTTTCCATATGTGCAATGACTAAGTAGTGGTCAAGATAGTAAATGTTGTTGTAATCACATCCTACTGTTTTTTTAACTATATTTTCTCACGGTAAAGGAGGATGAATTAATATTATAATAACTATGCAATGCATTGCATTTTTCAATAAATTAATTTTGAAATAATTGAATTTAGTGGATGGGGATAAAAATCACAACCTAATGTGGCTATGGAAAACAAGAGAAATTAATTAAAGAACAAATTTTTAAAAATAAAAAAAAATTGTAGAAATAAAAATTAGCTAATCATGTGGCTGGCAAATACTAATAAATATTAGTATGGTGCATGGTTCCAGGTTCTTATTCTCTGCAGGGGTCTTTCTGTGGTGAGTTCTGTGTACATTTTCCTCATTTCCTTGCGTGGGTTTAATCCAGGTACTCCAGTTTTTTTTCACAGTCCAAAAACATGTATGTTATAGTGATTGGTGATAATTTGCCCATAGGATTGAGTGTGAGTGTGTGTGTGTGTGTGTGATTGTCTGTATGTGAACCTGTGATGGACTGGTGACCCCTGCCTATCTTTTAATGACAGATATAGATAACTTGACCCTGGTAGGATTAAACAGCTATAGCTTATGTTGCATTTTGTATAGCTGTGTGTATTACAAATCTGCTCCTTTTTCCTAGCGTATTCTGAAAAGCTCACTGAGATGTCAGTGCTGTCTTTAATCTGCTCCTGTCTGTATACTAAGCCTTATCATCAAACCATCAGTTGCTTTGAAGGTATGTTAAAGACTGTTGATTTATAACTATGGAAGTAAAAAGTTTGGTAAAGTCTTAGAAAAGTTTGTTAATATATAAATATTCTGTCATATAGAAAACTGAATTAAAAGTATTTTTAATAAACGCTTTGTTGATTTGTTTCTTTAGATATAGAGGTCAAGTCCCTAAATAAGAGAACAACAGGCCAGGCTTTTGAGATTATCCTGAATAGCCCCACTGACCTGTCACCAGACAAGCCTCAGAGCATGAGTCTATCAGCCCACAAAAAGGAGCCTTCACTGGAAAAGCTGCAGAAAGAAATGGATGCTGCTGAAAACAGAAGAAGAGTAAGTGCCATTGGTACAGAATTTTAACAATAGATTTCACAGCAGCATTACAAAAAGTGGGTTTTATTTTTATATTTGTCATTTGAAATTCTACTTATCCTTTACTATCCTATACTTTTTTTTCTTACTGGCTACAGACTCTGGAAGAGCAGATTTTGAAGCAGCTGTCAGAGAAGCGTGAACATGAGCAGGAGGTTCTCAATAAGGCCCATGCGGTTAATAACAACTACAGCAGACTGGCAGAGGAGAAACTCAATCACAAAATGGCAGTGAGCAGTGAGAATCGCATAGCCCAGCTCAGTGCTCTAAAGCAACGCCTAAAGGAAAAGGTCAGTTTCTGTTCTGGGTTTTTTACACTGTTTACTTTTTACTTTGTAAATATGTATTTTATGTCCTCTAGCCACAGGAACTTAAAATATAATTTTAATGGTCGTTTCAGATGTATGAAAATTGAGCTTTGGATTACTGACATTGCTCGAGGATGAGGGAGTTTTTAACAGATTTAGCATTGCTTACATTTCCATGACATTTATCCAAACCTCACTTTAAATTTCATGCCAGTATTCCTGCCCAAGTGTTTTGCACAGAGCTTTAAACTCAGCCCTTGAATAAACAGGAGCACCTATCACCTGACATGAAATACTTGACTTTACTAATGCTTTTGTTGCTAAATAGTCCAAACCAAAATTCAAACACACAAAAGACTTGAAATATAATGTTCACATTTACTGGAGGAGTGAATATCTTCAAGAGTTTAAAGATAAGGTGATATAAAGTGCATAAAGTACAGAAAGATAGTTTAGCCAAGCTTTTCTTTACAATTATCTTCAAGCAACTGCAATAAGCTGATCATGTGAAGATAAACCGATGTTAGCTTTTAGTGAATAAGCCCATAAGGATCATATCTTGTAAATTAGCTTGTTCCCTAAAATCCATGCTGCTTAGCCTAACTAAACTGCAGTTATTCACTTGTTCATCTTCTATACCTGTTTATTCCTTAATTTTTGGTCATGGGGGTCTGCTGGAGCCTAACCCTGGGCAAGTTGCCAAACCATCATAAACCACATTTACATTCACTCCTATGGGCAATTTAGAATCACTAATTAATCTAACTTACATGTTTTTAGACTGTGGGAGGAAACCAGAGTTCCCGGAATAAACCCATGCAAGCACAGGGAAACATGCAAACTTCACACAGAAAGTACCCTGTTTGGGTATTGAACCCAGGACCTTATTGCTGTGAGGCAATAGTGCTTAACACTAAACTAAAGTAAGCATGGCTAAAATGAATTGTGAGCAGTCTCATAGTGTTCAATCACTTTCCTCAGTATGCTTCTGTGTATAAACTTTATTGTGATATCCAACCTGAATTCCAGGAAAGTGGAGGGGGGGGTTAAAAAAGATCACACTTCCACTTCCTACAGTTCCTCAAATAGTTGTGACAGGGCAAGCATACCATGGTGTAGCATCTCCTCTTTATTTCAAAACTGTTAATGATGCGCCAAATGTTTCTGTAGGTAAAGGATCTGGACTACAGGCTGCAGGGTAATTTAGCAGCCAGACTATGATTTTTAAACTACCAAATTGTATCTATTTAACCTAATCAGACAGACTGAATAAGCATAATTTCATAACTGAACATGCTAAATAACCTAAATTGATTATACAATATTCTTGATTCTTTTTTTTTCACAGGAGCTGCATGCCGCAGAGGTCCGCAGGAATAAGGAGCTGCAGACTGAAGTCTCTGGCTCTCAGGCAGACGCAAATCCTTTCTGAAGCCAAACAACCTTGGGATTAAGAAAAAGTAACATCTAATAGTCATTAAAGCTGCATAGTCACTTATATTTGATTTAGAGTGTATTTGTTTCCTGCAAATATTGATTGTAGATAAGGCACCTGTCTGGTAAAGCAATGTAAAGCCTATTTAAAAAGTTAACCATAATAAATCTATATACAATGTTATTTTTGACTTTTATTTTTAAACTGACTGCCATAAATGTTGCTTTAACCAAATTTTGTTACCTCCTTAGTTGAAACCTTACATGCATTAAATAGTATATAAATATAAAATAATCTATTAAGATAACTATTATTAAGGAACCTACAATGTGACTAAAAACAATAGCATCAGTAAGCTTTTCCTTCAAAGGTATGATTTAATTTTGGAAAGGAAAACAATTTTACTTGAACCCTTTTTATAGACAGACAAGGCAAAAAGAATGTAGGGCAATCATTTAATCATTCATCAGTGTAAAGATGTTGGCCTGTGACACATTTCCCACAGGGTAGGCTAAAGCGTTTGAGCATGCATATTCATCGTGAGAGTTTGTCTGCACTATTGAGAGCAATTTTCTGTGAGGACACCAATTAACATTTGCATCCCTAAAGAATACAGAATAGTTTAGAATTAAATAAATGTATCTTGCTGTAAATCCTGAGAAAGAAAGAAATCATTTTGGGTTATTGTGAAACTGCCAAATTTAGGTGGCACAAAAAAAACAAAACTGATTTCTCTGTTCTAAAGATTACTTTTTTTACATTTACAGTAACAGTTGACTTAAGACTAAATTCCTAATTTCCTAAGTTATTAGTTTAAGTGTTAGTTTAACAGTTTCTATTTTATTTGTATATAGCCTTTAACAACAGACATTGTCTCAAAGCAGCTTTGCACAAAATTCAGTAAAAGTTAGGAGGCGACAAGAGAAAACTCCCTGAGATGAAGTAGGAAGAAACCTTGAAAGGAACCAGACTCTAAAGGAAACCTATCCTCATCTGGATTACACCAAATGTTATTTATGTAATCTAAACTGTAGCCTAGGGTCAGTGAAGCAGAGTGAGTCCCAGTCCATACTGGAAACTCTGCATGGTCAACTGGTGCCTTAGGATTCTCCCAAGATAAACCTCTTTTTACTGAGAGACCAGAAGTGCTGGCACAATCTCCGTTTAACAGCATAGCTGCTGTTCATAATCTTGGCAGGCACTAATTGATAACATGTCTTTAATCAGATGTAATGGATCATAAAATTATAAGATATGTTATGTATGCCTGGCTAAAGAGATATGTTTTTAATCGATGGTTAAACTGGTCCAGGTACATTTCCAGGTAGGCATCTCCAAAGTTTTGGGGTTAAACTAAAAACACTCCAACAACTCTTGAGGACTTGTTATTCTGAAACAAATTCTGAAAATTTTCTGAAACACGAAGCCAGGTTAATATATGACACAGGATTCCGATATTTTAGGATTAGTTTTCATTTTATCTTCTTTACCCGCTTATTCCCTAATCCGGGATCACAGGGGTCTGCTGGAGCCTATCCCAGCGCACATAGGGCGGAAG
>JAOTQW010000014.1:4421782-4434376 GCA_026260075.1 Sisor rabdophorus
GATCGATCGATCGATCTGGTCTCTGGTGCGGTTATTGGTAATGGTAGTTAACCAGCATCGTCAACAGTCCTCTAACGTCCTGATGTGTTAAGTGCAACTTCGAATTGGATGTAGGAATTACACGGTATACTTAGATTTACCTATTAAACATATGTTTATTTAATAAATGTATGTTTATTTACTATATGTATATAAGGTATATATAATTGGAAGATGAGGGCTTAAATCCAAGCTTCACCAAGCTGCCGCTGATGGGCCCTTAAGCAAGTTCCCCAATTGCTAAAAAATATAAAATATTTCATTGTAACTGTTAAATATTACTAGTGCTGTATGACAATAAGGAAAGTAAGGTAGCCTTTAAAAACATGCTCTGACAGGATTGATTTTTAAAAAATGTAAATCGCAAATGACCAGTTAAACAGAATAAGTATACCTATTATAGTTATACATTCAACCATTTATTTTATAATTTTTGTTCTTTATTGGCACTTATATCCAGTCTGGTAACTGAAATTGTAAAGGCCTGTCTATTCACATCACAAGATGATAGACAAAACAATTAAAGGCTAAACCTGCAAAGAGCAAGTGTCGTCAAAACAAAGTCTAAGTGATATCTACATGGCAAACGTGTTTAACAGGAATTGTATGTGTGATGGCATGTAAATCACCAAGGCAAAGGTTGCTGTTGCATTTTTTTGTCTTCAGCAGGTAATAGTTGCAGAAGTTCATTCAAAATTGTTACGTTTACAGTTAAAATTTACAGTTATTTGTCTATCGATGAACAGCACAGTTGTCCTTAAAATGTATCTTATTTCTGTTTTATTACTGTTTTTTAGGAGGAAACACGTTATGGCTCAAGTCCTTTGGCAATGCTGACCGCCACCTGCAACAAATTTGGCAGCACCAGCCCAATTCGCGACACAGCTACACCTGGAAAACTTGGAGGTGCAGTGTCAGTAAAAAAAGTTTACACCATGACTTCTGATCTGCAGGCAACTAAAAATGGCCGGAGCAATGAAGGCCTTGTAGACTCTTACAGCAGCTCATTTAGTGCAAGTGGAGGCCTGCTTACCCCTACTGGTAGCCCTCCTCTACCAACTGGGGCATACACTTCTGATTACAACCCTTTCTCCAATTTCCAAACCTCTTCAGTCTCTCAGGATCCTTCACTATTGGTAACCAAAGCACATGCCACTGCTGACTGCCTGACCAGTGTCTACACATCACTTGATATGACGCACCCTTATGGCTCCTGGTACAAAGCAGGTATTCACCCTGGCATCACAGCTGCACCTGCTAACGCTACATCCTCCTGGTGGGATGTCCACCCTAGCTCAAACTGGTTGAGTTCAAGCCAAACCCAGTCAGATGGTCTCCAGGCTCCTCTGCAGCCTGTGGCTCCCCAGGCCTCGCTCAGCCCTCCTATGACCGGCTATAACTCTGAATTCACTTCCCTTAATCCAGCACCATATCCTTCTGTGGGCCTCAGCTCCTCCTCACACCTTTTGCAGTCCTCCCAGCACATGCTCTCACAAGACATGTACAAGCCCAAACCAGTAGCCAGTGGCGGCCTTATTGAAAGCCCCATGGGCCTGAAGCCAACTCGTGGTTCTGGTGCATATACAGGTGGTTCTGCTACCAGTAGGTCCTCTTGTGACTGCCCTAACTGCCAAGAGTTGGAACGTCTTGGTGCTTCTGCCGCCTCACTGCGCAAAAAGCCTGTACATAGCTGCCACATTCCAGGCTGTGGAAAGGTCTATGGCAAGGCTTCTCACCTCAAGGCCCACCTGCGCTGGCATACAGGTGAACGACCTTTTGTGTGTAACTGGCTCTTCTGTGGTAAGCGTTTTACGCGCTCTGATGAGCTGGAGCGTCATGTGCGCACACACACGCGCGAGAAAAAGTTCACATGTCTGCTGTGCAACAAGCGTTTCACCCGCAGCGACCACCTCAGTAAGCATCAGAAGACCCACTCTGAGACCAGCATGCAGGGCAAGAATGGAGGTGGAGAGAGTGAGACAGAACCCAGGGGTCCTGAGAAGTCTGTGGATCCTACTGATGGAGCCCCAGTCGGTCCAGGAAATAGCATGCAGGAGCACACATCTAATGGAGAAGAGAAAAACACCACAGGAAGCACAGTGGAGAACAGTGGTGGACTGCTTGAGATTTAACCACCATATCTGAATAAAAGATCTTCAGATTAAGCTGCTGTTCTAAGTGGTGCTAATAAGTATTTAAAAAAAAAAATTCTGACAATATTCTTGAAAATATTTTCGCCCCTAAAGGAAAGTGATTCACCACTATCACAGATTTTCTCCTGTGGAACACAAAGGGACATTGTGTGAAAATGATAATGTGTGGAACCTGAACATGAACCTTTGTTTAATATGTAAACCAAGCCAGGTCTATTACTTGGCAACATTCTATTTGTTCTTTTAAACTTGTTGTTTCTGATAACTATTTTAAATGTTTTAGACCGTATTATTACTATAAAATGCAAACATGTTTGTTATAGTTTTGTCAATATTTAGTTCTTTTGTCCAGGATTTCCAACTTTGCAAACAGTTCTTCTAAATAGAAGAAAAGGAATTCTTAAACTTTCCTTATTTAATCACAATATTTTTACAGTTCAAATAATTTTTTAAGAAGTCACTAGCAGATTAGGGCTTATTGATCCGTGAAAGCTGCAAAAAGGGACTACAATGTACAGTTTAGTATTTTTCTTAATTTCTATTTGAATGCTGTTCTTTGTCTTATTTAACGTCTTATTTACAGTCAATTTTATTTATGATTTAAATTATGAACAATAACAAAGGACTATGTTGCATTTTACTGGCATCACAAAATAGGAAATGACAAAAAAATTTAACACAAAACAAAGAATCAATATGAATACAAATAAAGATTTTGCATTTTATGTGATTATTTATTTATTTTTGTTTTACTGTTGTTTTTCAGGTTGAATGGCTGATGTATGAACTCTCTTTATTATTAAAAGCCAAATTTTGAGGATTAAAATGGATTTTTCAGAAGTGTCAATTTTTTAAATTTGTACTTGTATGTAAATATGTCAATTAATGAATTTTCAGCTGACTGTATGCCTTTGTAATTAAATTAAGCAAAACTCACTTACCTGTTGTATTTTCATTTCTAATAGAATATTCTAACATTTTCCTTGTGTGACAAGAAAATTGAATGCTGACAGTTTGTGAAGTTGTAATAGTTTGTGATTGGATGCCATGTAGAGTTTTTTTATCATTGACTAACAGCCTCTTATTTAAAATATTTTAACATTTATAGTATTGGACAGACGCCCTTATACAGACCAACCTACATTTAGCTCTTTTATACTACTAAGCAATTGGCTCTTCAAAATAGCAGTCGAAAACCTTAACCCTTAACAAAAGAGCATTTTCATTAGCTTTTTCAAAAATTGACTAGTGTTAGTTACTTAGAAACCAAAATAATATTCATTTATTCATCTATACCTGCTTATTTCTTAACTCGGGGTCACGGGGGTCTGCTGGAGCTAATCCCAGAGCACATAGAGCGAGTGGCACAGCAACACATAGACGAACAACTTACACTCACTTCTATGGGCAATTTGGAATCACCAATCAACCTAATGTACATGTTTTTAAACTGTGGTAGCAAACCGGAGTACCTCGGTTCGATTTCCACACAAGTAAGGGGAGAACATGCAAACTTCTAACAGAAAGACCCCTTTCTCAGGAATCGAACCCATGACCTTCTGCTGTGAGGTAACCATGCTAACCACTACGCCACCGTGCCGCCCTAATTAATATTTTATTTTTCCTGTACTGTAGGTAATAAGAAATCAATAAAATATTGAATCACTTAACTAACCTACTAATTATAAATAATAATAATAATAATATTAATGATTTTACTCTCAGTATAATCATTTTGCATTTGAAAAACAAACAAATTAATTATACACAACAAAGAATCACAACATTTTACAGTATAAGCCTTAGTTGTCTTTCAAACAGACTGCTAATAATAATGTGATGATGATTATTATTATTCACTACACCATTTGTGATTTATGTGTGCCTATAATTTTTTTTTTACTTCCTCTTTTTTAAAAATTCCCCACTCTTTCCTGAAATTGCTATGTCTTTTGCTTTTGTCAAGCGCAACCCTCCCTCTCTTTAATCCTTTTTTTTTTTGCCATGTCCCACTTTGGTCTGTCATCCTCTGCGATCTTATGGCTGAATAAATGCTTTAATTACTTCTCGCCGCCCAAACAAAGCAGGTCTCTTGGTTGACACAATGTGTCTCACAGAGCGCCACTGAAGGTCTGTCGAACCTCCCCCGCTGTCTGCGTACACCAATTACCCCCACCAACCCTGCTACTGGACAATTACTTTACATCACTTCTACAGGCTGGGCAGCGGAAGAGACTACAAAGAAGAGAAGAGAAGAAAAAGAAGACAGAAGAAGGGAGGAGAAGAAGGAAGGGAGAGGTTAGCTAGGTCACTATACTGTTTACAAAATTGCGGGTTGCCCATGTGGCAGTGAGCTAGCAACTGACTTCAAAAACCAAACAGAAAATTTTCTGGTGTTAATGTTTTCAAAAATCTAAATACAAGAAACCATGTCACAATTTAAGGGAACAGTAAGATCCCCTTTTTTATCATGAGTCACAATGCTTATGGGCACCCCCATAAGTCTGAGAAATCGCCTAACTCTAATTTATCTAAACCTATGATGACATTTTTATATGATGATTGAGCATGTCGGGAAAACACACCAGTTGCACATTTTACATGCTTTGATCCAGCATAAGTTTACACATGTGATAGTAAATCACAACTTATAAGGTATAAACTCTAACTGTACCACATGCGCAGTATCTTAAAACACACAGACACACACACACATTCAGCTTATGTGACAGTGTGCTTTCCTCCCGCACCTCTCTTCCTCTCTACCCCTGGCTGTATGGTTCTAATTTACTGACTCTAATGAGCTGGAGTTGAGGTCAGCTGGTCCCGGGGCCGAGTCTGTCATCAGGGTCTGACATGTTTATGGAGGTCTGAAGTGGGCGTGTGGTCGAGTCCACAGCTTTTAAGACCCAGGCGGAGGGTTTGGGTGGGGTGTGCACACGCGTGCTTGTGTGTATGTGTCTGTGGGGGGATATGGGAGGTAGGGGAGGGTCCGTGGCTTTTGACTTCAGCATGACTATTATTTTTGTCTTTTTATACTCCCCTGTGGTGGTGGTAACCTGGTTTTATTTTTAAAACTTTATGTTCGAAGAACTTGAAAAAATAGGAGAGAGTTGTGCCTCAAGTGAGCCAGTAAAAAGATAAATATACTTAGGGATGTGAGAGAACTCACTGAGGATGAAGACAAGACAGTGAGTTTTAAAAAAAGGTTTAAAACAGATGCTTTCATTTCAATGCCTGTGCCCAAACTGTAGGCAGAAACATTCTCCAAAAGGCTCCTAAAACAAAGCTTATTTAAACTCACTGAATCATGTGAATAGGCACATTTTACAGTTTTAGTGGGAAAAGGAGAAACAATAGGCATTACTCAGCTATTGAGCTTATGCCCTAAAGAAAGGGAGTGATGCATCTAAACAGTAAAACAGGTGTGAGTGCAGGTTTTGCCTGGCTTAAGGCTATATTAGAAGGAGGCAGTAAGAAAGGAGCAAGATTTTTGTTTGGGGTTGAGAGGTCTGGCAGGAGGGGTAACAACCACTTGGTGAGGAAGAGATGAGAAATCAGTGACCTGATCAACTGTATAAGGTCATGAAAAGGGTCAGATGGTCACTGATAAAAAAAAAAGAGGAAAGACTTTCAGCCCCACAAAGAGACAGAAGATTGATCATCATTAGTCTATTTAACTTAACTGCGTTGGTAAGCGGGTGGTGCTTAGCAATACTTATCTAGGGTTTTCATAGTAGCCTTTATAGGCCTCTTTCTGTAACGGAGTTCCTTTCTACTCTAAAATGTATCAAACACACCACTAAATAGACCAATTCTGTTTATAGGAACTGTGGGCAGGCTGTGGCAGGCTCCATATCCCTGTAAAATGATAATATGTTCCCTATTAAATGTCCCTCGGATGACAAATTGCTTCCAGGAAAAAAGTGGAAGCTTAGGAAATGAACTGTGACACTTCAAAATAGACATCCACTTCTTAATACCTTAAATTATTTCATAAACTGTGTACACAGTTTAATAATCATAAGTCACTAAACATTTTTTTTAGAAAAGAAATAAGAAGTTACATAAATAAGGTGTTGCTGGTATGCTGTCATCATAATGAAGTGCCAAAAGGATCATCCTTATTTCAATGATGTCACATGCTTGTTTTTTGATTTGCTATTAGTTTCTTTATAGCAAAATTAATGGCGGAAATGGTGGTAATAAAGATTATATGACTACTAGGTTAATTACATTTAAAAAATTCAAATAATGTCTGTCTAGTAGTTCCAGTAGTGTAATTTGCGGGGGGGGGGTAGAGTTAAATATTAGATTTCCTACAGAAGCAAATTAAAAATGGGTAGATCTACTGAAAACGTGGAATGCGACTGAGAGGGAGAAGAAGACAGAGGAAGGGGGGGGTAAAAAGTAAGTGATTTGAATCGGGCTTCCAGAGGGCTGGCAGGGTTCTGGCGGAGGAGTGTGGTGGTTCAGAAGTCCTCCAGAAAGAGGCGCCAGTGTGTCCGGCGGGGGCTCTGACCATGAGCCGCTCCCCCTCCTCCTCCTCCCCTACAGTCACTGCCGCAACACCCCCAAACCAAGCTATTGGCAGACACCGGGCTACTGCCACTCCATGCTTCTTTAATATCCTGCCCAAATTAAAATATCTTTGTGGGTGAGCAGAAACACAAGAACACACATGCACACACGCACTTATGAATCCAAACACACGCGAATTTGCTACTATGCGCACACACTTATACAACCATAGACATACATGTCCATTCCTAGAAATAGATATATAAACTAACATCACAGGATTTTTTTTTGTGTGTGTGCCGCAAATAGTTAAAAGATCATTTCGCAGTGCTGTGCATAATGTGTAGTAATGGAAATAGGAAAAATATCTTAGGCTGCAGAAAACCCACTGGTGCTCCTAATAAAGAGGGGGAGCCTCCGCTCAGACAGCTGACATGCTCGATGTGCGCTAAAACATTAAATGAGAAACCGCAAGCTTTGTGTTTATTTTAAATACTTCTCCCCCTGTGAGTAAAACGAATAAGCAGTATAAACCGTAGTGATGGATTACCACCTCCAGGCTGAAACAAAAATTGTTAATTCACACCAAATCAATGATGAGATTTGGCCTGTAAAAAACTTTTGAAAAGAACAAATAAGTAGGCCATCTTGTTCGTTTCTTTTCTCAATCTTTTCTTAAGCTTCTTTAGTAGACAAACACAATTGTTGAAATTTTCGTGGGCTTTACTTTTGATGCTCTAACGCTATAGGAAGTCAGTGCGCATGCGGTAAGTCGCCCAGTCATTACAAACTCACCAGCATCTTTTAAAATGATGTCATTCTGGGTTATATTTATATCTTGAAATAAATATTATAAATAAGGTGTTTGTTGGGTTGTGCTCTTTGTGTTGCGAAGACAGAATTAATTGTGGGTTATTATAAAAACAGCTCTACATTTCACCCACTGGGCTGCCAGTGGACTACCAGACTAACATCCTCCTCCATGTCACTTAACCGTACAGAGACATAAAAATCATGTCCAGTAATCTTCCAACCAGTAGAGCAGCTTTTATTAAAGAACCGTTACACATGGTAAGTAGAAGAATCATGTGGGGAAATCATTTGGAAAAACACATCTGACTTCCACACAAAACCTTTTACATGAAAAGTTACCATAGCCTCATTAAAAATAATATAAAAAATCGTGGGCCATCTTTAGAAATAACAATTAATGACCTCAAGTGCACATTTTATTTATAGATTATTACAACAGTACATAGATGCAAGATGCATGGCATTTTTGTGTGCGTGCACGTGTATGCATGTATCCAGTGTGTGTGTGTGTGTGTGTGTGTGTGTGTGTGTGCGCGCATTTGTTTGTGTGCAGTTTTTAATGAGATTTTATTTGGATTCGTTTATCCTGTGTGTGTGTGTGTCTCCATAGTAATCAGCTGCCTTCTTCAGCGCCGCTGCAATTAACCCGGCGCACGGAGCTCGACCCGCGTTTAACACGAGCACATAATGACTCTGATCATTACAGAGTGATTGTCTCTGGGACGAGAAATCCCTTAAACAGCCTCCTGGGTTTTGGAACCGTATAGCTGCACTCCATCTTCCACGAGAGCCACCAACCGCCGCTGCCGCCAAAAATAACACGCCGGCAGCGCCACTCCAGTCCGCGCCTCACCGCAGAGCAGCCCGCCGCGAGAGCCCGGATCAAAACACACACAAAAAAGGAAACAGTGGATAGAGGAGCGGGGGTGGAAGGAAAAAATTGTTCATATAACTTTACTCTATTTCTTATAAGATACCCAGAATCTGCTGATGATTTTGGCTTCAGCACGAAACCGCAAAATCGAATCTACAGGCAAGGGCCAAGTCAAGAGGAAACAAACGATGCTTGCACGTGTGTGTGTGTGTGCGGTGGTTCGAAAAGCAAGTCATTCAGCAGTGGCAGCTACATTCATAATTCCCAAAAGGCATTGAGTGTTTTCACCAAGTCATCAGATTGAAAGTATTAGTAGCTTGACAAAGTAAATGGTGCACACAGGGGCACATCGACCAGAGGACGGTGACATACAGAAACAACCTAAGTAAAATTATATAATACTATAGGACTTAAGTATAAACAGTTGTGATGCTGTCTTCTTATCTGCATACATAACATCACAACGTGAAACACATAGAAGGCACTGGATTTTATTATCCAACACTACTATTAAAATACATACATAGATAATCCTGGGGCGGCGCGGTGGCACAGTGGTTAGCACGGTCACAACAAGAAGGTCCTGAGTTCGAATCCCGGGCACGGGGTGTTTCTGTGCGGAGTTTGCATGTTCTCCCCTGCTTTCGTGGGTTTCCACCGGGTACTCTGGTTTCCTCCCACAGTCCAAAAACGTGCATTAGGTTAATTGATGACTCTAAATTGCCCATAGGAATGAACTGGCCAGGGTGTACCCCCTGCCTCTCGCTCAATGTGCGCTGGGATAGGCTCCAGCAGGAATAAGCGGGTACAGAAGATAAATGAATGAATGAATGAATGAATAATCTATTTATAAATGTATGACCATACAATAGAGTAAAATTTTTACATATATTTAATATCTCCAGATTGTTTTAGGTATGATCAATAGTGAATTCTAAAGTTCTAGGTGTGTGTACTTTTTATATAAAGCATTTATTTATCTTGATGTGCCATCAATTATTTATGAAAAACAGTTTAGAAAAGAAGTTAATATTCAGCAAACGAGATTTTAAGATCACACTGGGACATTCCACATTTAACCAAAAATAAACACAAGAACTCAAGCTACATGAAATGCTTTGGGAACGTCCTTTACTCAGAAGTCTGTGTTCAATCTAAGAGCAGCTTTTCTGATTTTGAGCATTGTTCCATTCCTGTTAAAATTTGTTTGAGAACAATGATGGCTCAGGTCCGCTGTCACCAAGGCACAGTATTGGCCAAACAGAGCTAGCAGAGGAATATGAGATTGGCCCAGTCTTATGTAAATCCCCAACAGATAGCTGAGGAGTTTGTAATGGTAAGTGTGGAGTTGACACTATGTGCCCTAGCTTAAGTAGCTGGCTGTCACAAGGGCAGATTCTAAAAAAAATATTGTTTGGGCAGCTGAGACTAAGGATGTTCTTCCAAAGACCAAGCTTTTCCTAAGTATGAATGTTTCCTAAGATATATGGTTCTGCCTTTACGTAGAGGCCTCCCTTCACCCCAGTCTTCCACACTAAGGTTACGAGCTCCTGTAATAAGTGGTACTTCAATAGACCATGTGGGACAGGCCTTTGAAGACACACCTTCTTTGTAGTCAGAGGTGGTCACCCGATAACAGTATTACCTGCTTCACTCATGTCAGATGGCTCACTGATTTACTGCAGCTTTACTTCAGGGAACTGGGTTTCTAGCAAAAGATGTACCGGAAACCCTCATTGAGAGGTTTGTTCCCCTAGTAGACTTCATCATAGCATGGAAACTTTTGCCAAACATCTCTCAGTTTCTCTATTTTATACAGGGTAGCTACAGTATACACCTTGGTTCTCATATGCCACAGTTTAGCAGTTTTGGCTTCAATCAAGCATAGTCCAAAAACATGCTCCAGTTACGGAACAATTTTCCTGGAGAAAGAAGTGATAGAAAAGATCTCCTCTTACCAAGTGTAGTCTGGATTTTACAGCTAATACCTCATAGTTCCAAAGAAGGATGCAGGGACGCATCCTATCTACGCAAAACCTTCTATAGCTAAATCGGCTATTAGGCCGCTCCAATTTAAGATAGTGACCGTCAAGTAGATTGTATTACAAATTAGGACTGAAGACTGGTTTGAAATGTTATATTTAAGGACACATACTTTGACATATTCATCTTTCTACAGGAAGTTCCCGAGGTTTGCTTCTGGCTCAATATATTGGGCCAGAAGCAATATTAACTCCTATTATTGAGTTTTTCCAATATTATATAAATATTAACTTCTAATCTTGAGTTTTTAGTTTTTTCCTTTGTCTATCACCTGGAACATTCAAGGCATGGCTGGGGCACTGGTTCCTCTGCAGCTTCAGAGAATTTGCATTCTGAACAACATAGATGACTGGCTAACGACTCATGCACACACAGGGGCCAGGATTTATGGTCAACATCAAGAATAGCATATTCCACCTATCCCAGACTGTTATTTATTTAGGAATTGTCTACAATTTAGTTGCAATACAGACCAGGTTTAGGCAGACCGTTTGTTGATTTGACACTTGTGAGAGTTTATTAAAGCCATTAATTGTTCAGCAGTTTCAGAGGCTACTGGGCCTAATGGCAGCATTTATTCATTTATCTTCTATACCTGCT
This sequence comes from Sisor rabdophorus, assembly GCA_026260075.1. Taxonomy (NCBI): domain Eukaryota; kingdom Metazoa; phylum Chordata; class Actinopteri; order Siluriformes; family Sisoridae; genus Sisor; species Sisor rabdophorus. The sequence continues at coordinate 4,432,826 of JAOTQW010000014.1, forward strand.
TATATTCTAACTTAGGGTCTGCTGAAGCCTATCCCAGCGCACGTAGGGCTAAAGTGCCACACATAGACAAACATCCAAACACACCCACTCTCCTATGGCCAATTTAAAATCAAACAATAAACCTTAATGTACATGTTTTTGGACTGTGGGAGGAAACCAGAGTACCCTGAAAACATGCAAACTCTGCAGAGAAAGACCCCTCGTCCGGAAATCGAACCTGGGACGTTTCTGTGTGACACATCCAACCCCACTGGGCCAAGAGGCTATAATAAAAGGCAAGACTGAGGTTACACCATACATTTTTCAGCCTGGTGGACCCCGCCAGGTGTTATGGTGGTTGTTGGCATAGTCTCCCAAAAGAGATCATCAACACCATTGATTTTGTAATGATTTAGAGAAAATACTATTGTTTATAAAGTAGAAATTTTTCAAGAAATTGATGTTTGTCAATGAAAAAAAATTGTTGATTATTATTTTGGTGCAGCACGATGGCATAGTGGTTAGCGCTAGAAGGTCCCAGGTTCAATTCCCAGGAAAGGGGTCTTTTGCTGCAGAGATTGCATGTTCTCTCCGCACTTATATGGATTTCCTCTGGATACATTGGTTTCCTCTCACAGACCGAAATCAAGTATATTAGGTTAATTGGTGGTTCTAAATTGCCCATAGGCGTGAGTTTAAGTGTGGGTGGTTGTTTGCCTATGTGTGGACAGGTGACCTGTCCAGCGTGTACCCCTGCCTTTCGCCCTTTGTGTGCTAAGTTAGTCTCCAGCAGACCCAGATAGGGAAAAAGCGGGTATAGAAGGTAAATGAATAAATTCATTTCGATTTTATTTTGATTGGAATGTAACAATCTTTGCATTTTATTTTGGATATATTTCAATAACCTTTTTATATATTTTTACTATCATACATTGAAATAAATGACTACACTACATATTTTGATTGCATCTCCAACTAATCCGTTCGCCATAATAGATGCATTGCTTTATTACATATCATAATACATCATCAAAAACAAGAGTGTACAGAGGTAAAATGCTGCCCTCTTTCTGATTTTTAAAAATACTTTTAGATACATCCATCTTCCTCCTTTACATCATATATTATAATCCTCTAGACAAAACAGCCAAACAGGTTACTCCCATCTGTAATTCGGCTACATAATGCTTTTAAAATTCAGACCTATTTGTCTACTTTTAAGAAATATTTAATTTTACCCAAATTTTGCATTTTACACTTATAGCCTGTAGATGGTAGCATTGAGTGTGTGTTTTTTTCTTCAAATTGAAAGATGACGGTCTGGCTCTTGTCCATGTTCATGCCTTTCCCTGTGACTAACTACTTCTCACTGATGCAAAGATGATGTAATTGTGGTACACTGATGTTTGTAGCAGTTAATAACATAAAAACCATGACATATTACATAAAATCCACACAATTTAAACCAATTTGTCAAACAGGATTATCCAACATCAGAAAATGTTATAGGTGATATATAAATTTCATCTTCTTTACCCGCTTATTCCCGAATCCGGGGTCACGGGGGTCTGC
>JAOTQW010000014.1:4521699-4532891 GCA_026260075.1 Sisor rabdophorus
TTTGTACGTCGCTCTGGATAAGAGCGTCTGCTAAATACTGTAAATGTAAATGTAATCAGTCTTACTCAGAGTTACCGATTAGCAAAACCAGAAAAGGGCTAATATATGATCACATTAGTATACATTTGCACAAAATTCATACGATTCTACATCCATAAATAGTCCAGGGCAAAGAAGAACAGCAACAGTTTTTCCTCTGGATGACAAAATCATGTGCAAACTAAGTGAGAATATTTCCATCAAAAACCATCATCTTTAAAAGCAAAAGTTAAGAAAACTTTTCTCCGTAGAGACAATAAGCCATACCTCTTTAGATATTGCCTTATCTACTAAGATTTAGTAGATATATTAAGTCAGACTAAGATCTTCTACTGTGAGTAATTTATAACACTGTTAAACAGTTTCATAAACAGTCCTGTCTTATCGTTAACTATCTATATTCTATTTTTACCTAAAAATGTAACACAATATAAAAATACACCCAAAGATATAAGATCTTTACCAATAAAATTTCAGCCAAAGAAAGGAGGTGAGTAAACCGTTCATCACCACTAGGGGGTGGCAGTTACGAACACGCAGTCAAATTTTGTAATATTTGATCATTGCCATTGTTCACAGCAGCAATATTTTTTTCTTATGTTTAATATTTAACTAATAATGCTAAACAAGCCTATGTATGTGTCTCTGGTTCTCATTTGACTGCTGCAGAATTAACTGTATGCCAGGGCATTAAATGCCTTTTTATATATTAAGATCTATTCTTAAGAAGAAGAAGGTACATATAAATAAAACAAAATCAATAAAAAATATACACAACCAAAATATCTGATTTATAGTTTTTGGATTTTAAGAACATTTATATAAGTTTCAGATGAGAGTTTTTGTTGAATACTGGATGCCAACGTTACAACTTATAAAATAAAAGAATTATGTATAAAAGAATTATATAGGCCCTAGTTCTTGTCGCAGTGATTTTCAAAGCTATAAATCCCTAAATTAAATATAACTCAATGCATGCAGATTTGGTTTATTTCAGTACCATCAGTAAAATAGCCGCTTATTCCCTAAATCTGGAGCCTATCCCAGCGCACATGAAGCGAAAGGGGTATGGACAGATCACAAGACCATCGCAGGACCACACATAGACGAACAGCTACACAAACCAAGTGCCAATTTAGAGTCTCCAATTAAACTGATGTATTTGACATATTTATTACATGCAACATGCAAACGTATCCCATAATGTTTTAGAAAACCTTTCTCTAGAGAAATAATTTTAACTGATACACTGTGATTTGCTCATGTCACGGGTGTCTGCTGAAGCCTATCCCAGCGCACATAGGGCAAAAGGCAGGGGGTACTCCCTGGACAGGTCGCCAGTCCATCGCAGGACCACACATAGACAACCACACGCACTCACATTTACTCCTATGGGCAATTTAGAATCACCAATCAACCTAATGCACATGTTTTTGAACTGTGTGATGAAACCGGAGTGCCTGGAGGAAACCCACACAAGCGTGGGGAGAACATGCAAACCTCAGCACAAAAAGAATTCGAACCCAGACTGTGCTAACCACTAAGCCACCGCGCCGCCCTTTCAGATTTATAATGGCCTCTAATTCAATGAAAGGTAATGTATTGAAACTAATAGGTTAATATTTTAGCAAATGTCCATTATCCTAATCCAGTCTCTAGTCTCATGTAATGCGATGTCATTTGCAGTAATTTGAAACAATGGGAAACATATATATTGATCAGTACTCTATAAGTGTTCTACATGATAGAATAATTGTGGGATGTGATACTGAATCAACATTTCAATTTATCAATCATAACCATATGATGTAATTAGTGTTTGCAGTCCCACCAGAATCCATTTAAATCTTTTGCTCCATGTGTTACTGAAAATGTATGTAAAATGTGTTAATTTACTCCAGGTACTCTGGTTTCCTCCCACAGTCCAAAAACGTGTGTTAGGTTGATTGGTAACTCTAAATTAGTAGGAAGTGTGGCCCTGTAATGGAATGGCAACTTGCCTGGGGTATACCTACCTTTTGCCCTTCAGAAAGCTGGGCTAGCAGAACACTGTGACCTGAAATTAGGAATAAGCGGGTATAGAAGATGAATGAAAAAATTAATAATCAATACAGTCTAAATTCACTAATTTTGACTGAACTAATTATTTTAATATATGTATAATAATATAAGTTCCAGAATTAATAAATGAAAAAACAAAATTACGTCTATGTGTTTGGTAAATGTGATACATGTTATTCTATCATAAAACCAGTGTTACACGATGTCATTTTATAAATATTACTCTATGTAAATTAGTAGTTTCGGGACAGCCCATAGTTGACATCTGACTCAATATGTAAACAACGGCCTGCTCTGTTTATCAGCAGATAAAGATGATTCATTCTGTCAAGTTGTCTTTGTTGAAATGTTACTTTTAAAGAATGTACAAAAACCTGTTCTAACTACACACATTTGTAAATATGTAGATAGTTAATTTGGTTAAACGATTGTAGACACAATTAGGTTCACACTGATCAGAGTGTTTTTAAAAAACATGAGAATTAATATGTACAAATTTATTATTGCAAGTAATTGTATGCACAAACAAATAATTTTATACAACAGTACAAAACTTAATTAATTGTGTATAAAAAGCAACACTGATGCAAAATTAGACATACTTTTTAAATAGCTTAAGAGATATACATTTGGAAACACTGTCAGGCAAGTAAAAAAATATAACCGGCAAAAAAACAAAAATTTGTGAAGATCACCTTTACTCCTTGAATGTATATCGATCTTTTAATATGAACCTTGGCATAGTTGGTTGTCACACTAGCAAACCATATTTCTTACACTCTGTGGTCTTATGCAGCAATGCAGTATGCAACAACAATGGGTTTAGTTCTCATATTTTCCAAGTACAACAGCTTATATACACTGCTATTTTTTGTCAAGAGGCATAAGGCACAGAATACTTCACCAAAGACAACCCTGACATCGAAGAGTGCAAATACTTTCCGATATTTGTGTCTTCGGCAATGCAAAACTTTATGAACATTTCTGTTCACAGTGTTGTTGTTTTTCACAGTGAAGATATAAAGAACTTTTTTTAGAATGTTCTTCAACTTGATTGCTGTAATTTGTTTGGTCAGTGTTAAATCCTCGACAAAACAAAAAAAATTGAACGCCGTAATTTTGTTATCCTAATCTATGGCTGCTAACCCACCGAACAAATCATGTAACTTTTTGTTTACACCCATGATAAAACTATAATAAAACTAATCATGTGAAGACATAGAAAAGTTCTGGGTAATATGATACCTGTTTATAATTCTTTGGTTAAAAAAACCCTTTAAAGCATACAGTATTTAGTAAGCGCCAAATATACACTTTACTTTTGGTTTTCTAGCCCTTTGCACATGTGTGTTACTGTATTAATAGCAATGGTGTGTGTTTTGCATTATTATGTTGAATCAGCATCGCTCGAAAGGCATGAGGCAGATCTTTAAGCACTTATGGCATTCTGTTCTGTACAATACTGTCCTTGTGTTTTTATACATCTTTAGCTAATTAACTCAGATCTTAAAAAGTTGTGTGTCCAGAGCGTTCATACTGTCTCCTGATTCATGTCTCTTTGTTCTCCATGCTCCACTTTGATCTCAATGCTGTGATAATCAAGTTTGGTGTCCTGTCCTTCAGCCTCATTTTCATTTTTTTCCCCACTATCCTCACAAGACTGTTCCGTGGGTTTACTTCTGTCCTCCAGCACCAGCATATTTTCTACCATTTTCTTGTGCACATGATTAATAAGCAAGTCTTCTTCTTCTTCCTCCTCTTCTTCCTCCTCTCCTGCTCTGAATCTTAATGGTGCTGCTTCCATGCTGGAGTCGCTGAGGAATGTGGCTGTTTCCTCCAGAGAGAGAGGGGTGTCTTTTGTCTCAGGGTAAAGTTTTGTGTGTGGGTTTGTGTAAAGAGCCATGTCCCCTAAAATCTGCTCCTCTCCCGGGGCATCTGGATCGTTGTCTCGGCCACAGAAAGCATAGCGGTGGTTCATGTGCTGTGAGTAAGAGCCTGAGTGCGAGAAACGTTTGCCACATTTGTCACACTGGTAGGGCTTTTCTCCGGAGTGAAGTCGGCTATGTTCTATGAGGTGGTGCTTGTGTTTAAATGCTTTTTTACAGATCTGGCACTCATGAGGCCTCTTTCCTATTGAAAGATAAAAATAAAAGACATTTATTAGAAAAATCAGCTAATTATTGCTAGAGTAATAAGCACTTTTTAACTTACTATTCATTTAATAATAACATGTTAATCCCAGGTCTATGCATAACAGGCTCATTTGATTAAACATACTTCTGTCTTTGAAAAACTATTATTGTCGATATTGTTACTATGGTAAGACAATAATTTAGTATTTTGTGGCCTCACTAAACAATTTTACAATGTATTTAAAGGCAATTTTCTATAATATAATGTATAACAAGTTATAGGTTTTTGATTTATTTTGTTTAGTTTTCACAATTAATTTTGATACTATTTTAAAAAATCTTTGCAATGTTCATTGCAAAATTTTAATAGGAAAAATAGACCCCTTGCCCTATGCGCTCCAGCACCCCCCTGTAATCCCCAGTTAGGGAATAAGCAGGTATAGAAGATTAATGAAAGAATAAATAATAACAAGAAGAAAATGCATATATATTTTTTATTTTACTTTTATACTGATATTGTAGAAAATGCAGTTTTCCTCAAATCCTACCAGGTACTCCTAAACAGAGCTTTTTTTGCCATTTAAAAAAAATGCATAGATCACACAATTGCTTCTGGTATAAGTAAATTCCTATTTGCTCCATAAATCATAAATTAATGTTTGCTAAATTAGAAAACAAACACACACATTTAAGTTAGTTAGTTAAGTGTGGTGTCAGTACCTGTATGTTCATATTTATGGCGTAGCAAGGAGCTGCTCTTTTGAAAGCTTTTATCACAGATATCGCAGGCATATAATCCTTCATCTGTTTTTCGAAGTCTTTTTCTTCCTGGACCATGGTCTCCATCCAGTCCTTCCTCCATCAGAGTGAGGTAGTCCAGACATCCTCGAGCTCTAGCATCCCCCTTAAAGGCAGAAATTCATTTTGTTAATTAAAGTCATTGACAAGGTCCATGAATATTTTAAAGTTTGTACTATTTGCAATTGTAAAGTCATTTTTCTAGCATGAAATTTGAAGATGTTTAATTGTGTGTGAACAGGCTTGCATCTTCTCTGGCCTTTAGTCAAGTTGGGGTTGGAATTCCCCCTCTGAGTAATAAGCTTGTTTACAGCGCAAATGGGGAAACAAACGCATTAACTACAACCTATCAGAGTGTAAGATTTAGCAAGTAAGACCCTGTTATGACTCTTCATTTGGCATTTAAGAGAAGTGTTAATCTTATTCACTTATTTACTAAAGTTACTTATGTACTTTTGAATAAGTACGAATTGTTAATATTACTAAAAAGCTGAGAAAGAGGATGCGGGTATTAAAGAAAATGCCAAAAATATCATTACATAAGATGATATGTAAAACATAAAGTTTTTAATGTAATATTTTTTGATCTCTTTTAAAACAGATAATCTGTGATACACATTAATAATGGGTATATTAGGGTCAGAGTAAGTTGCTGCTTCAGTGTGTGCTCTCACCATGACATTTATTTCCTGATGCATTCTTTTCAGCATGGTCTCAGGCTCTGTCTTCATCACATATGATATAGGGGAGAGAAAGCCAGGGCTGGGTGTTGGTGGTGTTAGAGAAAGTGATGTCAGGCCATTATGGCCCATGGCTACAAGGCTACTAGACATGATTGGATTGAGAAATGGGTAATTGCTAAAAACTGCACTTCCAAATAAAGGTTTATAAGCCCTGCCTACTTCATGATGAGTTATTGGGCTTAACCTTCTGTTCATATGCTCCACATCCCTGTGATCCAGCTGCGGTGGGCTGCCATTGCATTCAGGTGCTGGCTCTGAACTTTTAGGGGCTTTGGGAATGGAAAGGTCTAAGGGTTCACTCTGAGATTCCTCTGATCTGGGTGATGGTCTGTGTAGAATAGGCTGGCATGGTGATGTGCTGGAGGGAGAGCTGAAACCTGGACGTCGGAGTTCTTGTAATGATGGTGAGGATGAACTCATGACGCTGGAGTTTCCTGGGCTGTCATTCTTTCTATTTGGCCAGAAAGCAGGTGCAGAATCAGAGCGGAAGTGCAAAGGTGACTGCAGTGGCACCAGGAGCTGCTGGGAAGTAGAATGCCACGATGTATGCTGCGGAGAAGAGAGAGCTCTGCTTATTCCATTTGGTTTTGTTGGAGTTTTCTGTGTGTCATTTTGGGATAGCCGTGAAAAGTTAAGCGGTGATCCATCTTTGATGCAGTGCACTTGTGTAGCATTCTGCTCATCTTTTCCCTTGCACAGGTATCGCTCATGCTGCTTTAGAACAACTTCATTCGGAAACAGCTGGAAACAGAGTTGACACGATACTGCTCCAAAAGGCATATCACTTATCCCCTCTCTCCCTTCTTGTTTGACTTCTTCTTCTTTGCTCTTTTTGCTTCCTAACCTTTCGTCCTTCCCCACTTCTTTTCGGAGCATTTCCTGCAAGAGCTGTTCAAACTTGCCATCAGTGTGCAGTAAGGGCAGAAGTGTAGTCCCCTTAAACACCCCCATCCTCATAGCTGTAACAGAATCCCACGGTGCGCTCGTAGCTTGGAGGGCAGAAACAATAGATTCCTCGCCCTGATTGGCTAATTGGTCTGCAAAGCATTGACTTAGCGGGGCATATGGAGAGCTTTTCCCTCTATCACCATTTCTGCCCCCGACTACAGAAGGTGATGTTTGAGAGTGGAAGAGAAAGGCAGAGTGCGGGTGACCATTGACGTATGAGTTCCCAGATCCGCCTCCACTAAGACACTTTTTGCTGCTCAGGTGTGAGCTGTAGGAACCTGAATGACTAAAACGTTTCTTACAGTTCGAGCACTCGTAAGGCTTCTCACCTACACATGACAAAATGATACTTATTATAATAAAAAAGTGGCATTTAAAAATGTTGATTCACAAGTGTGTAATTAGAAAGCTGATTTGATATCAATATATTATATAAATCAATTACCTATATTATTAATAACAATGTTTTGCACAGTGTTATGAAAACGTTCATATAAAGTCAAGTCATCTTTATAAATCTCACTTATATATAAGACATTTTACATCAATTAGACATACTTTACTTGCTTACTACTTTACTCTATTTTACTTGGTTATGGTGAAACTAGTCCCTAAGGTAAACACAAGCATGGAAATTATTCAACATATAACATTTTTTAAGTTTATATGATATAGCAAAAGTTAGCTGTATTAATATTTTACAAAGCGCTATTATTTTTAGCTAAACGATTTGCTTACTTAATATTTTATCTTTACAAATAATTATTGGATTTTTTTCCTCATCAAAAATTCTTTTCTTATTCTTTAAATTGTAATCAAAATAACTGTCCATTGTTAAGAAATAGGGTATATAACAAGTATATAACAGATACAAGTATAAAAGAAGAAACAACACAATTCTGTGTGTATATTATATTCAAATGATTGTGTAAAGTAAAGTAAAGCTATTTTTTCTTACCACTATGAATACGTAAATGCTCCTTAAGATGATGCTTGTATTTAAAAGCCTTTCCACATTGTGTACACTTAAACTTCCGGTTTTCTGTATTATGATCAGTCCCAGAATTCTAGACACAGAACAAACACATCAGAAAGTCAAATAAAAGTAAATGTTCATCAATTATTATCAAAGTTTACATAATTTAAATTTATTGTCTGTTGAAGCCAGGCATCGCAGCGCAAGCTCTCACCTTCTCTTTAATCTGTGTGTGTAGTGCCATGTGCCGCTCCATCTGGACTCTGTACGGAGTGCTGTAGCCACACAGTGGACACAGACTGTGTCCTCGCTCATTCTCCTGGCACAACTTCATATGTTCCCTGAGATAGGTGCCCTGATACGACTGCTGGCAAAATGGACAAAGCTGCATGTTGGTCCCTGCTGGATCAGGACTACCAGGATCTGTTTAAACGATAAGGCAATTTTGACCACCATGGCTTGCTATGAATTATAGCCATTTTCTTTCTGAATTATGTTAGGCAAACAGTTAATGTAACTTAATCAGTTTAAAACAGCAACAGCAACAATCTTAGTATAACATCAATTTGTTAGCTGGGTCTTAGCACTGCTATATTTTCTTTTTTTAAACCACTTTATGACAATGACAATGTTACTGTATGACGTATATTAAATGGTATCATAGAAAATGTATTTCTTTACAAATTAATTCCTGTTTATTAGTTTCACTAAAAATAATATAATAAATATACACAGGATCATAATCTATTACTGTGTATATGACATTTTAAGTGAAATTGTTTCTCATATTACCGATAGGGTTATTTTGGTTTTCTAACCACCTTCTCATTTCCTTCTTTCACACCATTTCATTCTTGCACTGACTGTATTTGTTCACATTTGGCTTAAATTTGCTTTGGTAATAAACTAGTCAGTTTGGCTGAATAAAAAAAATAAATAAATATATAGCACATCTGGTAAATAAACAAATTTTACCCACAGATTCTATAAGTAAGTTCAAGAAAACAGTGACTTTTGCTCAAACCTCTTGATGCATTATGAGTGTAGTAACTAATTTCTGTTGAATATCACATACTGCTGTTACTTGCGCTATACTGTTATCTTTGAGTATATGTCTAATTCTAATGTGCTGTTTATATGCTATCAATGTCATGTAGTGATAAATCTCTGTATTTTAGTCTGGTAAATAATCAGGGCATTTATCTAAAGCTGTATTTTACTTTTAGTCAATTTAAGTATGCATCTTCTTTTGTATTTATGTAGTTTGATCTCAATAATGACAATCCTAAAACACTGCAGAAACGTTATTAATTAATTTATTCATCCTCTATACCCACTTATTCTCTAAATCGGGGTCACAAGGGTCTGCTGGAACTTAATTTCATTTCATTTTTTAATTAGGGTGTCAAAAGATCTATTTCTAAATCCTACCCCCATAAACCTTTGGAAATAATACCTTTTCCCTCAGGTGACTCCTGAACGCCTGGTGACAAAGTGTTTTGCCCGCCAGCTGTGTGGTAGGGGGTGATGAAACTGTTAAGTTGCTGGCTGTGTTGAGAGTCAGAGAGGTGGGACACTTTTCTCAGCTGCATTAGAAAGTCATACCGAGTCCAGTCCTTCACTAAACCAGCATCTTTGTGTGCTAAAAGGGCAGAAGCAAAATTTACTGATGTTTGATCAACCGCTGTCCTGTTGATTGTCATAATTACTATCAGCCTCGTGTTTCAGAAAGAAAATGTCTTTTCTAATTTGCAACAAGCGATCACTGTGTGTGTGTTGTGATTATAATCATTTTAATCTTGTAGCTGTGCATCTGCCTGCCTTATAAAGCTGTCAAAAAGAAACATTTATGACTCACGCAAATCTTCACACATTTTCTCTCTTTTTTGTTTTTATTTACTTTCATATGTATGGAATGATTTTGTTTTGTTTTTTCAAAGATTCACATGATGGTAGATGTGTTCATTTACGGCAAATTCGCGTAATCTTTTTACATAATTAAATAAGAAAATGTACCAATACATGTGGGAAATATACATATGTTTATATGTGTATAACAGGAGAGAAAACAGAACTTTATATTACTTAATTACATTTGAAAAGTAATCTACTAAACTATAACACCACAAAAAAGAATTGAAGTATACTTTCCAGCTCTTTGTTAAAGCCAAATTAAAATTGAATAAGACTTGTTGAGGGAATTTGAAGGGTCCTGTAATGTGAATGATGAGAGTTGAAATGAGGAAAATGTTGCTGAGGCTCTCCCACAAGACCAAACAAAAAAATCCCCTATCAAATCATAATGTTAAAAGAAAGCCAGAACAAATGCCAGCCCTGCATTGTGACTTTGAGAAGAATTTTTCAAATGTTTGCAGATGTTGGCATCATTTTTCCAGCCAAGGAAGAGACTGAGCACCTAACTGCTTCATTGGGAACTTTCACGTCATTGAAGAGAGAAAAAGAGTAAACCATGACTGTTTTTGGATGAGCTGCTTTCATCTCTACGATTATTAAAGCATTTAAAAGCTTTAGAATAGAATGTTAACTAAATTAAAATCAAAAAATCTTTTTTTGTCATGCATAATGTGACAACTTAAAAAAACCCGAATACTTGCTTTATCAATGTGCTGGCAAGGGATTTCGATTTTGATTTACAGCTATTTATTATCTCTAATATCAAGTAGGTGTTGGAAATTGCTGATGTCAGGCAACTGGTTTCAGGTCACAGATCCTACAGCGATTATAATCAATGCTTAAAATTTTATAACTAAACAGAGTGGATAGCTAAAGGTGCACTAAACAAAAAACATTCCGTCCATGTTCAGAAATGTTAAACGATCCTATTGGATAGGCTGCATACTGTTAATGAAAAATAACTATTCATTTTGATTCTGTACATCCTAATCCTCTGAAGTCTCTTTTTAGTTTTTATTACTGACAGATGTTATATCTGTTAACTTCATATGTATGTTTTGTTTAAGTATCCTGTCTGTTTGATGTTTAAATCCCATTTTTAACCCTTTTGAAATTATTTTTTTAAACCTGTTTAGTGGCTATAGATATTTTGTTTAAAAAAATTGATAGGAGTCTGTCCATGTCACTGTAAACACTTACTGTATACACTAGTTTCTGCCTCTCCAGTGCTCCTTGGAAGAGACATGTTCTCTGTCCTGTCCCAGTGCTCCAGCGAAGGGCTCGGACTGTGGCCGTGAGTGGAGCGAGCAGGACTATCAGCCTCTGTGCCCTCACTTAGGGTCAGGCTCATCTTATCGGGTTCATTTCTTTCATCCTGCATGTCCGCCCCCCATAGACACCCCTCATCTTCTCCCTCAGAGCCCAGCGCGCACTCTATAAAAAGCAAGAGATAGATCCAGAGAATTCATTTTAATGACATATCATTGAGGATATTTAATATGCTTTATTACATAGGAAAATCATTAAAAACAAGTTAAAATAAAACTCCTCTTTCAAATTTGTGGTTAGTATTATCATATT
>JAOTQW010000014.1:4558779-4569746 GCA_026260075.1 Sisor rabdophorus
ATGGGCAATTTAGCATCACCAATCAACCTAATGCACATGTTTTTGGACTGTGGAGAGAACATGCAAATTCCGCACAGAAAGACCCCGTGCCCGGGATTCGAACCCAGCACCTTCTTGCTGTGAGGCAACGGTGCTAACCACTGCGCCACCGCACCGCCCTATGTAGTGTTTATACATTTGTTCATTTTCTATACCTACTTATTTCAAAATTCGGGGTCACAGGAGTCTTGCTGGAGCTTATCCTAGTGCACATAGGACTAGAGCTAGAGGATACACCCTGGACAGATTTCCAGTCCGTCACAGGGCCACATACAGACAAACACACATTCACATTCACTCTTATGGGCAATTTAGAGTCACCAATCAGCCTAATGTACATGTTTCCGGACTGTGGGAGAAAAAAATTATGTACCCAGAGAAAAGCCACGCAAGAGCGGAGAGAACATGCAAACTTCGCAAAGAAAGATCCCGTGCACGGAAATCGAACACAGGACCTTCTTGTTGTGAGGCAAACGTGCTAACCACTACGTCACGCAAACCCCCAACATGTAGTGTAAAGCATGGCGGCGCGGTGGCGTAGTGGTTAGCACGGTCTCCTCACAACAACAAGGTGTGGTTGTGTGTCTGTGGCCCTGCGATGGATTGCAACTTGTCCAGGGTGTACCCCCCTGCCTCTTCCCCATGTGCGCTGAGATAGGCTCCAGAAGACCGCTGTGACCCCGGGTTCGGGAATGACCCGGTATAGAAGATGAATAAATGAACGTTTCAAAGCAGCATCACACACATTTTGAAATACCAAATTTTCATTACATCAGCACTTTTGCTTTTTAATGCTACAAAACGCATAGGAACTGACGCTAGAAAGCCATATGAGAGACAGCAAGAGAGAGATTGCAAGGTTTAATTACTTCCTTTTTACATTCTGCACACCCTTTCCATCTACACAAACTTAAAATAGTGTTTAAACCAGAAGGCTGTAAGTTTTATTGTAAGTTCTTGTTGGCCACTTTTCCTATGTGCTAAAGAAAAAACAGCTGTAAGTTAACTTTGAGTAGAAAATAAAGCTATATGTCATATTTGATGTTTAAATTGCTTTTTATGTTTTTTTATTTAAATGTCTGTAAGAGTCTACATGTTTTCCAAGCTTGCTCTATGTATTTTTCCACTCTTGCTCCATCTAGTGTTTTTAAGAGGTTTTTACATACTAAGGTCCAGCACATTTCACTATGGTCCAAAATGATCTATGTTTAATAAAGTGACGTATGGGAAGTGATGTAGTAAATACCCGTTCTAATTTAAAAAATAACTGTGCTTCTCGTTTATGCAACTATTAGTCAATCAAGTGGCAACAGCAGTGCAGAAAGTTGTACAGATACATCATGCAGATACATCATGCAGTTCACATCTTTACATTGTGAGAAACAATTAACCACTTTTTCAATCACAGGGTCACATACAAATAAACAACCACAAACTCACAATCAGTCCTATGGGCAATTTAAAGTATTATTTTTGGACTGTGAGAAAAAAAACTATAAAACCAGGAATAAACACACACAAACACACAGAAAACATACAAAGATAAATGTATTATGCAATTAAAGATATACTTATCTATTGATGATGACCTATTTGTTCCTTTATTTACTTTATCATCTGCCTCTTTAGCGGTCCATGCACGATTCTGGTAATAGCTGTTGAGCTTTTACATGTAAAAGTCAGAAATGTACCCATTCTGAAATGTTTTTAATCTAAATTAAAGGTATTATTTTAGATTTGAATCATTTTCTTATGTTAAAAAATGAGAACATTCAGAATTTGTCTTAACAACATTCAATTCATCTTCTATACCCGCTTATTCCCAACTCTGGGTCACGGGGGTCTGCTGGAGTCTATCCCAGCGCACATAGGGCAAGGGAAAGGGGGAACACCCTGGACAGGTTGCCAATCCATTGCAAGGCCACAGACACGCAACAACACACACATACACTCACATTCACTCCTATGGGCAATTTATAGTCACCAATCAAAAATGGGAGGAAACCGGAGTACCTGGAGGAAACCCACACAAGCGGGGAAAGAACATGCAAACTCCACACAGAAAGTGCTAACCACACAGAAAGTGCTAACCACTACGCCAAGGCACCGGCTAACAACAGACATTAATAACAAAAAATGTAAAAAAACAGACTTTCATCACAGACCATATTTATTAAAAAAACAGGATATAGTACCTTTACTTTGTATGAAAATGTAGAAAATGTTATGAAAAAAATATATCACTTGATTTCCTGTATATAAATGTAATAACTGGCAATATCACAAATTTGCATTGCTACATTAAATTCTCTTTTGCCAGCAAAAAAAAAAAAAAGAAACGTGACAAATGCCAGAAAAACCACACAGGTAAGTGTAAAGTCCACAAAACAATTTTTTTCTTTTTATAAAAGAATGTTAGAAAATTATATTCTCTATCGCAGACTTGTAAAGGCATGGTGACATAACTCTATAAGCATTGTTGTTGTAGGGTGCATATGAACTCTTCCCAGTGCTAATCATCTTTGGTATTCCAAGAGCAGCTGCATTGATGCACTGGGATTCTGAAAATGATTAATAAGTAAGTAAGTTTTTCACACCTTTGTAAAAATCGCATATATTTCCTTATGTTTGTTCAGCTCAGTGCTGTTGTCAGTGCAATATTAGGTGATGTGGTAAAATTTTAATTCTGGAAACTTTTAGAAATGTTTATTTTAAAAACAGTAGTTTCAACAAAAAGAACAGACCTTATAAGGCATACTGTCTTTAAAGGCCTTTAAAGGAGGTACCATATTAAATTAGCAATGAGTGCCTTTATAGATACCTGTCTTGACATGAATGAGCAGAAAAAATAAACACAGGGACATTTATTCAAATCAAATAGGCCTCACTTCTCTCTGTACCATGTTCAATTGTATAATAATAATAATAATCATGATCAAAGGTAACTACTGACAAGGCTTCGAATACTGCACTGTACATAGGCACTATGACTGGCCGTTATGGGTTCGACCTGTTTGACTTTTACTTACTTACTTACCAACTTACTTAATGAGTGGTAGTGGCATAGTTAAGGTGTTAAACTTTTTAATTGGAGGATCAGGTTTCGAATCCTGGCACCAACAAGTTGCCACTGTTGGGCCCCTGAGCAAGTCTTTTAACCCTGAATTGCTTGGTTGTAAAAAAGAGATGTAAGTCACTCTGGATAACGGTGTCTGCCATATACCGTAAATGTAAAACTAAATACTGCACTGTAGCTAGTCACTATGACTGGTCTTTATGGGGTTTGACCTGTCTGACTGTCACTTACTAAACAATAACTCTAACGCAGATGTAAAGAGTCACAAGCCACAATAGGCGAAGGCACTTTAGACATGTTCTACTATTTAATATAACTGAGCATTTCTAGCAAATCAGAAAAGAAATGTGCACTCTCAAACTCTTCCTATACTAGAACGCAGAAGACATTTGCCTTGCTCCTATCAATGTCTCTGTTTAAAATCCATTACTAATATAAAGGTAAACATTATTTACATTCAAAACAACATGTTTTACTACTAACCCTCCCAGCATGGCACCTGAAATACCATTGTAGTCTTAAAACCCAAGTTCATTAAACAACAACAAAAAAGATTGATATGGAGAAGCAGAGTCACTGCTCTATAGAATCCTGGTCTGTCTAGTAAAATTCACTAGAAAAAGTCAGTGTAGGACAGTCCACCGCAACCACTGTTTTACCAATTTTTTATTTTGGTGTCTGATTAGTCACCAATTTCATCAAGTCCGATGGGTCAACTTGGATGTTAATAGAGCAGAAAAAAAGATGTAAAGCTTTTCTTTAAGTCAATGTGTTTAAATACTTGTTCTCCCCGGCAAGGGATGTCAGCATGGATGTCATATCTCCAATGGCCATGTTAGATAAGCTAGGAGGAAGGGTAATAGAATTTTGTGGAGTGGTAAGACGAGAAGAGGTCTGAGAAGAAGGATGGCCGAGGACATGATTTACTGGACTGTAAGGTGAGGGATCTGGATCCTCGATAATTGAAGCAAAGTCAATCTGAGCATTTTCCAAGTCCAGGTTCTCTAGTGTGTTAGACATAGAAGCAGACTGGGGATATGCTACAGATGCAGCATTTGTTGAGGCCTCAATTCCAGCCTGGTGCTGCTGCGTTTGACATGCTACATCATGGGGTTCTAAAGATTTATCCATGTTATGGTGCATGTGGATGTGGCCTGAGTAATAAAAATGATCATTTTGTTGCTGCTGTGGATGAACGGATGGCAACCTAACAGTTCTTCTAGGACCAGAGGTTGAATGTCCAGGACTTAGGTTTGGTTGGCTGCTTAGGTATGCTCCATTTGCCTGCTGAGAAAGACTGTTCTGGCGACTTAGAGTCTTTCGACTCTGAGGTGGATGTGGCACCATCTCATGGCTGTAGGAGGATTCCTGAATACCAGACATCTGTTCCTTGCCTGGCACTGTGCTGGATGCTTGACTGTGTCCTGAGGGACTTAATACATTCTGATTTGAGTATCCCTGGTAACTGTTATGGTAAATGTTTTGATTGATATGCTGGTCTTCGGGGCTATGCTGCATCATTGCTGAATGTGGACCAGTCTCCATGCTTTCTGGTTTCTGAGGGAGACTATTTGCTGTTTGTTGCTCTTGCTGCTGTTCCCAAAGAAGTGCCTGTTGTGATTGAACATAGTTTCGAACCATCATCTCTTTCACCTGAAGCATTGGAGTCTGTGACCTTCGGTCATCAGCCAATACAGAGCCTGCACAGCCAAGACTTAAGCTTCCCCCATGAAGAAATGGTCCAGTCTGGTTTTGCTGTTGACGATCTGTCTGGGTTTTCATCTGAGAATGGACAAAGTCACAGCTGGGGTTTAAAGATTTGCTGATTAAACCATGCTCTTTTGTTTGTGCTGGGTACCTTTGCGGGCAAATCTCCATAGTGTTTGGCTGGCGAAGCTGGTGAAGGGCCTTGGCATTTTGGCAGGCGTTGGAGCCTCCCATGCGTAGATGAAACTGTTCTGGTTTGATAGCGACCCTCTGATCATTAGGATTTGTGTTGGTATTATACAAACTTTGAGCATATTGTTGTCCCTGAAGTCCAGTATCTTGGTACTGAATAGCTGCTTGCATACCCGCATGGGGATTAGGGATCTGGCCATTTTGCCCCCATGGTCCTGATTCCTCATTAGGCCGACCTAAACCAGAATAGTGTGGCCCAGATGGGCTGAGCTGACAGGTGCTCATACTGTACTCAGCTTCTTGAAGAATATTGTTTGAAATCTCATTCCGAACCATTGTTTCCCCAACACGTTGACAATGGTACTGCCCCTGTATTTGTGACTGGTAAGACGGATCTAAGCATCCTATGCCTTCATTTCCAGGAGAAAGCTGGTCACCAGTATGAGGATGAGATGGAGACCTCTGGTAGCCCATGTAGGCACTGTCCGTACC
The DNA here is from genome assembly GCA_026260075.1 of Sisor rabdophorus. Taxonomy (NCBI): domain Eukaryota; kingdom Metazoa; phylum Chordata; class Actinopteri; order Siluriformes; family Sisoridae; genus Sisor; species Sisor rabdophorus. Next base: position 4,564,286 of record JAOTQW010000014.1, read on the forward strand.
TTGTATGATACTTCCATGATCCCGGCTTTCTGCAGTATTCTGTTGAGGCTCCATTGCCATGGCTTCCATCATCACATTTTCAGTAATACTTGGTGGTCTTGGTGAATACATGTGTCTAGTGATGTTGGCATCAGACCCACAGTGCTGCAAGGCATTACGACGACCCATCAATGTCATGTTACTTAGGCTGTTAAATCGCTGCACTTTGGGTAGGCCTTGGGGGTCAGCTCCAGAACGTACAGGGTCACTGGCTCGCCGCATGTTGTTGCCAGGAGCCTGGTGTGGGTAAATAACCCCTGTTCCATACTCGGTGTTGGCACTGTGTCTCCTGGTTCCCACTTGGTGTAGAAATGGTGGAAGTGGCTGTCCGTCATACTCGCTCAAGAAACCACCACGTCTACTGGGAGTACCAGCCTGCTCCATATTGGGTAGAGGTGTTGGTGGTGGTCCTCCAGTTGCTTCTGCATACTTAGCTTTTAAATTGTATTGCTCCGCAGGCGTAAGACTCGGTAGACCGGGCAATCCAGTAATGGTCTGACGCAAACCAGTTCTATGGCTGGACTCGGGTGATAACGGGTCCCCACCCATATCATTTCCAATAACAGATTGGCAGTGGCCAACTGTACCGGCCTGGGATATTTCACTTGAGCGTCGACTTGAAAGGTAGGGAGAAACTACAGAAGAACGGCGACTTACAGTGTAGGCGGAGCTTAAGCTACTGGTACCACTTCCACGGCGGTCACTAGGTGGACAGGGCATAACCATTCTGCCAATTCCACCCATACCACCTCCACCCAAGTCTGGGGTGGAGAGCTCCATCACACGACGATTAGAAAGCAAGGAGGAGGGGCCACACATGGTGATCATCTCACCTGATGCTAAGAAAAGAATAGAAATGTTAGTTGGATGAGTTGTACTGTTGACATCCTCCTGTAAAGAATTACAATATCCATATACTATCGCAGATCTCCTATACCTGAAAGTGCTGGTAATTTATTTGTTGTATTCCGACTTGGTGGGGTCTGCCTGCGGATCTGCTTTAGTTTATCAATTTTTAAGTTCTCTAGCCTTTTCATGGCCTGTGCAGACATGCCCATACCGCCAGGGACGACTCCCACATTCGAATCAGTCACACTGGTGCCACCTCCATCTTCAACTCCTGTCAGGTCTTCCAGACTTCCTGCTGCATTCAGATTCATCTCCACACCACTGTCGTTGTTGTTTGCACTTCCTATTGGAGAACGCTCGCTACTGCAGGATGACTGACCTCCAGGACTTGGCTGAGATTTCTGGTGTAACCAAGAAGAAGATTTAGTTAAAACAACATTTTAAATGTTAAAATAACATTCTGGTTTCATTGTAAATTATCTGTGAGACACACAGAGAGCGTTATCATTAAATATGATTTAGATATGTCATACTAGTGTATTTTCAGGAGCCAATAGTTTGCAGTCCTCTCTGGTCCTTTCTTCTTTTTCTACCATCAAATCTGAACCTCCTGCAGAGGTCAGAGCTGAACCCGGTGGTCGGGGTCCAGTATCGCCACGATGTTTCTTGGTGATGTGAGCCTCTGGCCCATGAACTGTCTTTACATGTTTGCGCAAGGAGCTTGGGTCTGTGTAACGTTTTGTACAGCCAGGGATCTTGCAAACATAAGGTTTCTAATGGTAAGAAGAAGATTCAAAGTATTTATTTAATATCTATTAAATTGCATTTCAGCATATGATTGTATGTGTTACGTTTTTGTTTGTCTTTGGCGTTTACCTCATTGGAGTGTGTTCTGTTTTGGTGCTTTGCACGATCTGAGGCATTTGAGAAAGCCTTGTTACATCCCTCATGCTCACATACATATGGCTTTTCACCAGTGTGTGAGCGCAGGTGAGTTTTTAGGTTCTCCAGACGAGAGTATGCTTTGTTGCATCCCTCAAACTAAGGCACACAACAATAAAAGGTAAAACATAATGTTATGGTTTGCAAAAGCTGTAAAAAATATTAAACAGACACTCACAGTGCACTTGTGAGGTTTCTCGCCAGTGTGTCTTCGCATATGCACCACCAGCATATACTGAGCCTTAAATGGTCTCTGTTCACGGGAGCAGTCCTTCCAATGACACACAAATTCTTTCTTCTCACCATGTATATGCTCATTGTTAATATGCTGGAGAAAAATACAATGAAATCAATTAATCAAGACATAAATAAATATACAAAAATGTTTCCACACACATTATGTTGAAAGTTTATTTCTCTTACATGCACAAGTTGTTCTTGAGTGTCAAACTCTTTGCTACAGCTCTCCCAGTGGCAGTTGGTCTCATAAATGGCCTCCGGCTCAGGTTTCTCCTCTTTGTCCAAATCATCTCTGCCCTCCAGAAGCCCAAGAAGAGGATCCTAATAGAAATACCCACCATAAAAATAATAACCGAAACAGAAAGAGACTATGTAGTATTGTTTACACTAAACATACTGTATGAGAACTGTATTAGGAAGGAAAGTGGTACACAACCATCAGCAAGCAGCTTAGTGAGACGATAACAACAGTTGGTGTGATTAATTTGCCCATGCCAAATCTTACCTTTTGATCACGAGAATGTTAAAGAAAAGGAGCCAAAACTACACAGGTGGATTTTGTCAATTATCTAAAAGTAACTGAGCCCATAGTTGCCAATAAACATTTTAAAGATTCAAAGGAGAACAGAACTGGGTGAAAGTGTTGCGGTCCGGTAAGACCAAAGATCTGACAAAATTCACCGTGACAAAGGGACAGGGGACAGGGCCATGTATTGACCAATCCTGGGCTAAATAAATTCCTTTTTCAGCCAAGGCATTGCAAATGGCTCGTGGATGGATATTCCGGCATAAAAGTGACCCAAAACTAAGCTAGTGTTAGTAAGTAATCTAGTGTGTAGAATATTAATCCATTAGAATATTTGTGGAAAGAGCAATAGCTCTGAGCTTCCAAACCTGGGAGTACTTTTTTCCCTTATTCAACAGTTACTGTTTAAATCAAAACATGTAGCCTTATCTGACTTTAATTAGGTTCCAGTTTAAGGTCCAGTTAAAGTGCAAACATAAACACAACCAGCTAAATTGTCTAATCGTTGCTAAACTTTTTTATTTTATAATTTTGAAAGTAGATTACACTGACTATTCATTCATATATTTCATTTATTCCCTAACTCACGGTCACTTGGGTCTGCTGGAGCCTATCCATTGCTAGTCATTTGCAGGGCCACACATAGATAAACAACCATACACACTCAAACTCTCCTAAGAATTAGATTTAGAATCACCAATCAACCTAATGTACATGTTTTTGGATTGTGAAAGGAAACCGAGAACTCAAAGTAATCCCACACAAATGCGGGGAGAACATGCAAACTTTGCACAGAAAGACCCCTTGCCAGGACCTTCGTGCTGTGAGGCAACTGCGCTAACCACTATGCCACCGTGCCGGTGAATATACACTACAATGAATATATTCAATCTCATATTTTTTTGTAAAGGTTAAATAAGTTTTAGTACCTGAGTTCCAGTTGAAGATGGACTGGCCACATCTCCTTCCGAATGCTCTTCCAAACTCTTGATATTAATACCATCCATCACACTGCCTATAATAGGTTCTGTCTTCAACTAGATACACACATACACACATGCACACACCATAACTCATTTAATTTAGGCTGCAGGATTTAAGGAAAAGAACAAGATCTTATTTACATGTCCATGTTTCAGCGGAGCATGCAAACGGGGGTTATGAGGAGGCAGACGAGTTGGGGGTCCATGACAGGAAGCAGGAGTGTGACTAAGCGGAGTTCCGTACATGTTCCCTTGAGGCCTGGACGGGTAATTTGTTGAGCCTGAGTAACCCATTGATGGGCTACAAAAAAAAGAATGTTTAGTTACTACGCTTTCATGCTTAAGTCTTTTTAGCATCTATACCTATCTATCTGAGTTGTGTCCAGTTTCTTATACAAATACTATGAAAATCTTCTTGTCATGCTTACCTCAAAGCTCCCACAGACAAGTGTCCATATGAGCTTGCAGCATTTGGCCCACAGCGCGAATTAACAAATGCCACTAGAGAGTTAGGAGATGTGCGAATGACAGTCTGCAGGTCCACGCTTGTATCAGACAAAGGAGAGATGGACAGTGCTCGCTTCTTGTTCAACTTCAGTATGGAACGAGGAGTGGAGAAACGAGAGCCTGTTGAATGAGCAAAACGATTTCTTATTGTTTTGCTTTTAGCATGTCCCTGAAATACACACTATAGATTGTTGAATTTGTGCTCACCAATGTAAGATATAATTTTCTAAGTGCTATAATTTTTGTTTTATCAATCTGACATCTTGTATTGAAAATTTCATTGTATTCTAGCTTTAACTAATGTGTTAACAATGTGTTTTAGGCATTCATTGTTTTTCTCTGCCTCAAGTAGCCCACGTTAACCAAATACATTTTTCTGCATAATACATTGCCTTTTTCTGACAATATCAATTTAAAAGCATGCTATATATATATATATATATATATATATATATATTTTTTTTTTTTTTACTTTTTGTGAAAGTGGTCTTACCATCTCCTGAACCCAAGTGTTCTGGGCCTGACTGGTTGTGATGAAAGCCATGATGTGCTAACATCGTGTTACTCTGGTTGCAGTAAGGGGTGCCATTACCTGCTGAAACAGACACAAAAAGTAAACATATATACTGTTAGCAGTTAGGAAATAGCTAAATGTCACTGAAACATAAAGACTAAATTATCCAACTGTACACTGGAGTACTGCAACTTGAGTATATTCTGCACTCTAATGCCTTTTTTAAAAGAGGGATGTTGTTACAATAATGTTATTAAAATGCTGGCCATGGATCAGTTTTTCCATGAGTAGCATACAGTGCTTGCGAGAGTGTAATTCACCCAGTTTAAAAAAAAATCTTGATAACAACAATAATTTATAACAACTAACTATGATTTTTTATTGATCAGCAATTTTAAAATGAGCACATACCTTCAGGTGGGGGCATGCCACGGTGTCCCATCATGCCATGAGGTGGGGGTCCCTGCGGAGGCCGCATGTAATGATCCATGCAGGTTCCTGGGTTAAAGGATGGGTTGTACATTGCTCTGGTTTGTGGAGGTTGACCACAAGGAGCCCCACACACAGGAGACACCTCACTGTAGGATGATTTTAATAATGGTGCCAGACTACAAACATATTCACAAAAGACAATATTGTAATTTTGAACTCTAGAAACTGTTTTATGATATATACTTTAATTACACCATATTTGACAATTATATTATTTTATATATAAGTACACATATAAGTAGCTACGCTGGGAGAAGTAATGAGAGTGTATTTACAAGGATCTCCATTTTACTTCAGCTGTTTATTTATATATATATTTATATACATACAATATATATAAACAAGATATACAATATATACTATATATAC
>JAOTQW010000014.1:4614771-4627178 GCA_026260075.1 Sisor rabdophorus
ACAGAAAGACCCCAAGCCCGGGATTCGAACCCGGGACCTTCTTGTTGTGAGGCAACAGTGCTAACCACTGCGCCATGGCGCCGCCCTTTAAAGTTATTTAAAACAGATTTTTTTTTTACACAATTGACATTAGAAACTTTTCCATTTATTTATGTGCTGCTATTATTTTATTGTAACAGTTGAGTCAATTTTTTTATAAGTAGTTTTATTATGTTTTCTCAGTGCATTCAATGGCTATTACAGATAAGTGTTTATAGTTAAAATAATAAAATTTGATTTAGTTTGCTTGTTTATATTTACTAAATTACATATTTTGTTTCTTAAAAAATTATACATTTTTATTTTCAAAGGGGCACTTGTTTGAATTGTTTTTTGAAATATTTGGACATAGACTAAAACTAAGGTAAATTTAATGTGAATCAGTAATTTTTCAAAAATATATATTTTTGCCTTTATTTATTGGATGGAGATAGAAAGACAGAATAGGAGAAAGAGGTAGTATCAAGCTTAATGCATCGTTTTGAAAAACAGTGTTAAAGTAAATTAGTATATATTTATATATACATAAGTAGGATCATATATAATTAGTTTAAAAATTTCACTACCTGTCCATACCTCATATATAATGAACAATCCGAGCTATTTCTTTAAAATTTCCATAACAGCACATCCCATACAATAAAATACAAACTTTAATTTTTTTAGTACAACTTGGGAAAAGTTTTATCTTGGTAAAAAAATTTTGATCAATGGAATTGATTCTCTCAGTCTTCTAAATAATATTTAAATTACATTTTTAACAGATTTTCATTTGTTAATATTCAACTAAACCCGACTTCCCCTTTTGCTTCTGTAGTTGTGGTTGACACACAGCGTCATTGTCTCAGAAGAAAACATGGTGGAAGAATTAAGGGTGTTTCAGACTTTGGATTTGTTTCATGTTAATATGTATTGTATTGCAATATATTGTGAAATATTGCTTTGTTATATGTATTGTATCTGAACTTCCCAGTGTAGGCAAGCAGTTTTTTGGCATATTTTACTAGCATTCTTTATAAAAGTTTTTGACGCTAAACCGACAGGAATGAAAGCATTTTTAGAAAAAAAAAATGTCCAGGTTCTTTATTTTCTTAGATTTAATGAAACTGTTTTGTTGTTAAGTGGAGAATTAGAAAGTTGTATATAAGATTTAGGTTATAAATCCTAGTTTTCCCCTATTTTTTAAATGAAGTAGAGCAGGAATCCTGAGTTTTGTAAAACCAATTCCTGAGAGCTGCCTACTGATTTAAATGCATTCTATTCTTGATGGCATTTATTCTTAGCTTGAACAAAAAGAAGCACTTTTTAATACTGTAAATGAATTTGCATCTTAATGAAATTCTACTCGGGATAGTTCAAATACACTGTGCAGTGAAAAGTATTTTGAATAAGATCAGGATAGTGAAGAGGACTAAGCGCATGCTCGAAAGGTGGAGAGAGAGCGAGAGAGAGAGTGCAGTTTAGTTCTTCTTGTGCTTCATTCAGAAAAAGCAAGGGGGCATCAGAACTGAAGCATCCTTCGTTCATGCTAAGCGTAGAGGAGAAAGAGGGAAGAGCCATCCATAAGAGAAGGTGAAAATTCATCTCTTATTGCAGGTGAGTGTATAACAGCGCACCAGTGGCTGCAGTTTCAGGATCGTTGCATACTGTCACTACATCAGGCACTGCCCGGAATCCCGAGGATACGGCACTGACGTATGTGCACGTGTAAGCGTGTGTGCGTGCATGCATGCAGGGTCGAGGTATTTGCGAACAGTTTCTGATGTGTATATATAATAATTCATCTAATTTTACTTTTGCTTAATGTTTGAGGTTAACCTGCAGCTTATCTTGATGTGTAATGACCCTTTAAGGCTTTTCTTATAGTCTGAGAAATATTTTATTTATTCTTCAATGAAAACTGAATTATTCTGAGATAGTAATGTTGCGTAACTTGCATGTAAAAGAGATTTGCATGCACATAGCTGCTGGAGGATTCATTGTTGAAATAGGGTTGTGTGTCTGTGTGTTTGTGTGTACATGCAGGTGTGTGGTTTTCTTACTTTGAGTAGGTGAGAACATGCGCCCCCCCACCCCCACCACAGTACGGTTAAACTATTTGTGTGATCTGATGATGATAATTTAAACGGTGCTGCAGATTACTAGTAAAATATTTTACATTTTGTTCTGGCTGTTTACATATTGTCATTAAGAAAGGGTCCCTGTGTAGCCACCCAGTGAGGGGGAAGAAAGAGGGGGAGAGGGAGGGAGGGAGGGAGAGAGAGAAAGAGATATAGAGAGAAAAGGAGGAGGGCTGTAGGCAGGGCTGTTTTTCTGAGGTAATAAGGAATTCCCTTTATACTTGGTCCTTACACACAACGCACCACCGGCCGTGGAGGTGGAGAGAGTCAGTGGAAGACTTGCCCAGCTCGTGTCATCTACAATGTCGCACACAGTTCAGAGAGTGTAACCGTGTAGGAGGTGAAGGATGGAGGAGGGATGGATTAAGAGCATTGGCTGGAGGTGGTGAAATGGTGAAACAAACCCATAATTGAATTTTTTGAAGACTTTCTTTGTAAATACTCTTACCTTTACACACACACACACACACACACACACACACACACAGGGGAAAAACACCATCCCCCATTCCTTTATTTTATCTGTGCTTTTAAAGTTCTTTTTTCACTTTGTCTCGTTCACTCTCTTTCTCACTCTCTCCATCTCTCATGTGTGGCATGTACTTACTCCCTCAGTATGTCTCAGCCCCTGCAGAGCAGTGCTGCCTCTGCCATCAACAGCTCTGTCTGCATCTCCACATGAGTCCATGCAAACACACACACACACACACACACACACACACACACTGCTTGCTATTTTTGACCAAAATTAACTAAAGGTTCAAGTCGGAATAGAAAACGGAGATATAGAAAAGAGACAGCGAAAGGACGTACAGTGAAGCCTTGCCTGAAAAACAATCCAACACTATTAATAGCAGACAGTCCTCATGCCCTCAACACTGAAAGGTTTTCACCCCCCTCCCTCTTATTTCCTCAGCTCTAAACATTGCTCTGTAAATGATTCTGTTCTAGAATAATTTTCACTGTTGGTCCAGCTCCTACAAAGTTTTAAAAAATGTATGAGATCCATTTATCAGGAAAAAAGCCTGCTTCCACCTGAAAGCCTGCTTCCACCTGAAAGCAGTGATTTATGCACCAACTAGTAGTTGTGTAATTGTTTTTCGGGGGGGTGGGGTGGGGTGGTGGGGAGTCATTGAGTTCATGTTCCTCCCGTCAGAAATAACAGCATCAGCATGCATGCAATAACTTTCATTACGCAAAAAAGCCAACTGGATGAAACTCAGGGTTAAACCAGGTAATTGGTTAAACCATTTTTTCTTTGATTTTATTAGCAAGGTCTTTCGTTCTGCCATTTTAAGTGTGAAGCACACTTCCACAAATGTCAGCTAAGTGATTACTAAAAGATTTCATGTCAAAGATGTGAGGAAAGTTCTGGTCATCTGGTCTAGTAAATCTATTCGTTTCTTTCACAGTTTTCTCTACTGCACACATGTGTAGCTTGCTGCGTTGGATTTCATGTGTTATGTGAGGATAGTAATGACCAACAGCAAAAACCTTACAAAATCTTCACTTCCGCTTTTTATACACAATTTCTGCGGTTTTAGACCAAGCAATCATTCACAGACAATTTTAATACCCCACATATTAAAAGTTTCTCCCCAATAAGCAAAAATTACAGACATATTTACATAATTATATAATAATGGGAGAATTCAAGAGCATTAAAATATATTATGCTCTGTATGTGCTAGTCTGACTGAAATACAAGTTATGTCTGAGATTTCAGGATAGCCGTTTTGCCAACCCTAATCTTGCCCAGGTTTATACAAACGGAATGTGAAAGACACGCCCACTTATTTACAAATCACAATATACATAAAAAAATAAGTTGACAATTTATTCTGTCATATTTCCCAGCCCATCTGGGAAATGATTATTTTTTTTTTTGTAACTTAAAGATGATCTTTACCAGTTATAAACTGCTCCTAGAGTTAAGTACGGAAGACAGTAGTCCTATTACTTAGTTGTGCATGGTGATGTTTTTTGATGCATCCGTTTATGCTTGCTTCCGAAACAGATGGCTATGAGTGCACATTGACCTTGCACCCAGAAGGCGTCGAAATGCAAAGCACAAATAGGCCATGTGTGCAAATTGGGAGAAGGTTTTTTTTCCCTCTTTCCTTTTTTCTCCTTGTTCTAATGAGTGCTAATGATGGATGCATGTTTCAGCCTTTGGCTGTAGTCACGCCTCTCTCCATGTGTACACTTTTCATTTTGCAGCTCATAAAAGATTCATGCTAGAGCTATCAGTCTTTTTGTTCCAACGCGAGCTACAGCTGAAGCCGCAGGGGGGCTGGATGAAAATAGAAGCCTTTTTTTTTTGTTTAGTTTTTTTTTGTGCTGAAAAGCGAGGGAGTGTTAACAGTCGATGACCGAATAATAGAAGAAACTAGTAAGGGAGAGTACAGTGCTTTGTGCCATCATATTTGGAGAAGTATGGCACCTGAGCAGATGGCATGGCTCAGTGTGATACGGGCAGTGGCAGTACTCGCAGGTTACTTGCGTCACACAGAAGACTCCGACTCTGCAATGCTGAAGTGCTCGTAAGGTACCAGAGTGCAGAACGGGAGAAAGCTATAAGCCCAGGATAACAAGCCCAGTGAGTGGTGAAGTACTATATAGTACCTTTACAGTAAGCAACCTGCTTAATGTTTTTATCTATTTAGATATGTGAAGGATAATTTTTATCTTCAAGTTCTGGGATATTTTTTTATGATAGTCCTTTTAATTGAAGGCTAAAATAAATTTATTTGTATACCTGTTAAATGAGAGAGAAATGTATTGGTTTAAAGCTTTTAGTTTTTGACACAAGAAAAGGCTTAAATGATCCCGTCTTCATTTTGTACAGTTTGTCCATTGAAATGAAAGTCCTCTACATCCATGGTGGGGAAATTTCCCTCATTGCAGCTAAGGCAAATTCAACAATTCCTGTGCATTTTGCATTAAGGGCAGGTTTATTTAAACACTGTGACTTTGCAATTTTGAAAAAGAGGCAACCTACGCTAATAATTCCTCCCTTTTACCAGGATAAATAAATGCAATTGCCCGGTGTACCTCATGTACGCAGAGACAAACTGATTTTTACTTAATCTTGAAATTGTATGTTATTCTAATTCTTAAAGACACTGCAACATAGTTTACATTTTCTTTAGAAAAGCTTCTAGGAAATCAGGCCACTGTCAAGAAGAACCTGTGAATTAGTGATTGATAAGTGCTGCTGTAATTGACGGTTTTCCACCCAAAATCACAGCCAGCTTTGCTCTCTTGGACTCTCGTCTGTCTTGCTGTCGTATCATTTGAGATTTGAACTTCCAATCTCCGGATGATGTAGCAAACAGTCCTCTGTGCCGTGCCCTCATCCAGGAGCCCAATTCACTCACTTTGTGTCAAATCAAATGAAAGCACATGTCTCACCTCGCAAACTAGACATCTGATCTAGAAAACTGACCCCTAAACACAATGGGGAGAAATGGCAGTGAAAATTTCAAAACTGAAAAGAAGTTTTCAGGCTGTAGGTTGCATAATGTAGCTTAGTCTGTTTTAAAATGACTGGAGGTGTGGTGTGTCTTACATGGTGTTTGCTCTGTGAAACTCCATTTCAAACGCCCTCCGTTCCGTTTATCAATTCAATGAATCACGTAAATTTTACTGCATGGATGATTTTAGTAATCAAGTAAACCTAATCTCCAGGTAAACGAAAATTTACCATGGTTATTTAAACCGTTATTAAGGGCTGCTTTTTTGATTCATATATTCCTGCTCCCGATTATATTAATAATTGCTCAAATAATGTTTGTTTGTAGAGTAACTTTCATTATTAGTCAGATGAAATTAATTGTCTCTTAATAATGTTTGCTAAATATTTTATCTAGTTCAGTCAATTGCTTAGATGGGTGTGTGCTTAAAACTAGACTAGGGGTAAAGCTAGGTTAGCTTTAAAGTAGCCTGACTGATGGCAAAACGGTCTGGACTCCATAGCAGCGTAGCAGGTTCTGACTTGTGCAATCCCACCTTTTTTTAGAATTGTATTCAGAAAAAAAAAAATTGATAATTTATTTGGAAAACATGGAAGTTAGTGAGTCTTTACCATGTTTTACACATCATTTGGAGGTACCAAGTGTTTAGCTGATCCTTTCAATATCCGTTGTAAATACGGTGGCTTTTTACATTTGTGCGGGAGGAGAAGCGGCACCACGGTTTTGTTACTGAGTGGACAATGTGTTTTTTCAGATATTTGTTAGAACAGAACCAGTCTGATGACTGCCTTCAAACTCCTGAAATGCCTCCAATTTAGTTACACAAGCATCATATATTTAGCCAGCAGTTAAGGGGCATGGAAACTTCTTTTTCACCAGTGTTGGTGCCAGGATGGTGCTCAAGTAGGGCTAGTACTTTTTCAGAAATCTATAGACATAGATTTGCCTCTGAATTATTCTAGTACAAAAGCATTGCTTTCTGCTGTCAGCTGCTATAAACTGTCGGATTTAATTGTTCTTGTTGGTTGTTACTTTGTCTGCTTTTAAAAACAGGGTGGCCACAGGATTTCAGATATTATAGGTCTTAAATAATTTGGTTATATTCCCACAAAAAAAGACTCTGTGCCAAAGTTGTTACTAACTACTGTAGTTAATGCATCTTCACTAATAGTAGGTTTGAACTACAGGTGGCTGCAATGGGTAAATACACTTTTAGGGAAAAATTGCTGTAGCATGATAAATTCTCGGGGGGTTGAAGCCAATGTTTTAAAAAGTATAAGAGGCAAACAGCATCATTTGTTAAAGTACGTACACCAGGCAACAAAGCAGTCATGCACACAGAGCATGAATGTGTGTTCCTGTATTTTCCATTGCAAGCTTAATGATCTAAAATTTTTCACAAGTTAATATAAAGAAGTCCTCAAAAAGGCTTAAATTTTACTTGTTAAACCGTACAGTGTTTCAATCTGCCATCTGTGGTGAAAACTCCCCCCACTAATCATTTTCTACTTGAGACCAGCACTGTTTTGTGGCTGGTTTAGAGCCAAAATCTGGGTAATATCCTTTTTTTTTCGGTGGAAAAGTGCAGCCTGTTTAATGGCACTAGCCTCAGTGAAAAAGCAATATAAGACTAGTATACCTGTAAATCCATATATTAATTGCTTAAATAATTGCCAGTAAACTACTAAAGATTGTATGTTGTAAACCTACATTACAAGCACATGAACATGTAAAAAGAGAATCTATAAATATATCCATTTGTTATTTTAAATGATCACAATGCTAATTGCATAATGTCTTTTATTTTTTTTTTTAATTAGTTTTAATGTTGATGCATTATCCTTGGCATACATCTGTTTTGCTGTGCTTTTTTACAGTTTATACTTATGCAAGAATTTTGCTTTTCTTCGTAAAAAACATTAATTGATTAAATTAAAATTTGTGTTTTAAAGCTATTTTAGAAGCTGAGGAAATAGTTGGTGTATCTTGCTCACCAGATACTTTGATTTACTTAAGCAAGTGCTTGTCAAATCCCCTGGCATATCTCACTTCAGTCAGCTAAAGTCAGCTACATGTATGTGCTGAAGAGTGTGTTTCTATACCATGCCATCTGCTGCTTAATTTACCTCTACAGAGGCTACCTTTATACAATTAAATGCAATATGCTGAAGTTTGACAAAACAGTTGCAACATACTCTGTGTAAATAAATATATATTTTTAAAGGCAAACAACTTAGTGTGTGGTTACTGACTACAACACTTGCAGTAAACTAGCCCCAGACAGGAAAAGATGTTTTAAAAGCAATTACAAATTAGCCATCTTCTTTGTGATAGTAACTTGGTGATAGTAGTTTAGTAAGTCCTACCACATCAGATACTTTTGTCCATGTAGAAAGGCCGGATTAAATAATGAAATATTGCAAATGTGCCAATCTCAGTGGCTCGAAATAAATGAGTGCTACAATGCTTGAAATAGTAATGCAAGGCTTTAGATTGGTGTGGATGGTAAAATCTTAAAGCTTTTATAGCGTCACTCGCGCTTGCAACTTCTGCTGACTAATTAGTCCCAAAACGAAGAAGAACCTCACGAAAATGGCTGTATTCCACTTTTAATAAAAACCAACCAAATGCAGACTGAAGTTCGATGTAGAACATGTAAATCTTGTGTTGAATACCAACCTGAAAACCAAGCACTACAACTTGTATAAGCTATGCCTGGAAGAAAAATCTTTAAAACAGCTAAATGTATTTGAAGAAACACATTTATATCATTTTTATAATAATGTCAATGACATTTTAAATCCTATTATTTAGCATGGTATTAAATATAGCCCTACCAAATAGTGTATATAACTCAGAATCCAGACTAAACTACTATGGCTGTTGGCAAGTTCTTTTTAACTAGTAGGGGAAAAAATCCCTGAAATACATCATGGGCTACAGAGAGGTGACCCGGGCAGTTATTGACTGGAAAAACAGGAAATGGCCATTGCTGCAGAAATGCATTTGTCTGAGTTAATCAGTAAATGATTAGACGGATTTGATTTCACACACTTTTTTTAAATTAATCTTTAAAAACTAACACTTTAACCAAAAAAAAAAATTTTTTTTGAGAGGAATTACTCACCTTACTGTTGTGAAACAAATACAGCACACACTGTAGCAACCTCTTCTGGCACATCTTACAAATGCTTTTTATAGCCAAGTGTCTTTCAATTCTTGTACTTGGGATTTTTGCCCATCCTTCCTTGCAAAAGGCTTCTAGTTCAGTAATATTCTTTGGTCGCACAGCACTTTTAAGATCTACCCACATATTGTCAATGATGTTTAAATCAGGGGACTGTGGTGGCCATTCCAAAATTTTCAGGTATTTCATAGTGGATTTTGAGGTATGATAAGGATCATGCTTTCTGGCATGCTAGAGGTAGCATGAGACTACCAACCCACACAAGTGGCTCAGCTAGTGCAGCTCATCCAGGATGGCACATCAATGCGAGCTGTGGCAAGAAGGTTTGCTGTGTCTATCATTGAAGTGTCCAGAGCATGGTAATGCTACCATGAGACAGGCCAGTACATCAGGAGACATGGAGCAGACCGTAGCAGGGCAACGACCCAGCTGTAGGCCCGCTGTCTCTGCCTTTGTGCAAGGTGGAATAGGAGGAGCACTGCCAGAGCCCTGCAAAATGACGAAGTGTCTGCTCAAACGTACTGAGGATTTGAAAAAAAATAATTGTTGATCTTTACGATGGCCTCAACAAGAAGACCCTGAAATTGAGCTCCAGCATGGTGGCCAAGACCATACAACGATTTAACAGGACAGGTTTCTCTCAGAACAGGTCTTACCATGGTTGACCAAAGAAGTTGAGTGCACGTGCTAAGTGTGTTTGGGGAAATAGACATGTAGCCTATTCTAAAGATAATGCGCAAGAAAACCTGCAAAATGTTTGCTGAAAATATGCAAGCTAAAGACAAGAATTACTGTGACTATGTACTATGGTCTGATGAGACCTAGATAAACTTGTTTGTTTTAGTTGATATCGAGCGTGTGTGGTGGAAACCAGGTGAGGAGAATAAAGACAAGTGTGTCTTTCCTCTGGTCAAGCATGGTAGTGGGAGTGTCATGGCTGCAGGAGTACTGTCGGCACTGGGGAGCTACACTTCATCGAGGAAACAATAAATGCCAACATGTAATGTGACACACTGAAGCAGACCATGACCCCCGCCCCAACAGAGACTGGGGCATAGGGCAGTATTCCAACATAACACCCCCAAAAACACGTCCAAGACAACCATTGCCTTGCCTAAAAAGCTAAGGGTTAAGGTGATTGACTGGCCAAGCATGGCTCCAGTCCTAAATTAAGCATCTGTTGTGCAAAGTGGAGGAAAGCAAGGTCTCTAACTTTCACCAGCTCTGTCATGTCATCATGGAGGAGTGGAGGATGATTCTATTGGCAACCTGTGATGAGCTGGTAAACTCTGTGTCCAAAAGTGTTATATATTATATTGACAAAATATTACCCTTAAGAAACCCTTATGGCCAGCTGAAACCCTATTGTTGTATACCGCATGCTGTAGTCGTACACCTGTAGCAAGGCCACAGAAAACACGATATCAAATCAAAGCTTATGTGCGTTAATGTTAAGTCCCAGAATTATGTAATATTTTCTTATGTTGCTGCTAAACTGCACTGTGGATCAAAACAACATTGCGGATGTGTACATCCATATGTCCATCCATTCAAAGCTATTAGTTACCTGATTAACCGGAAGCAGAGAATTAGAATGGGCAGTATCTGTGGTGAGTATGCAACTGAGAGAGATTAAACATGTTTACTGAATGCCTCTGAATCAAACGGGTATCATTTGGGGTGATTTGGTAAAGGGGTGATTGTGTCTGAATGTGCTGAGAGAGAAAAAGAGAGAGACACAAACACACAGACAGAGAGACAGGGTTGAAGTCAGATAGATTTGGGGGTAGGGGAAAAGATCACTGTTCTCTCTTGGTGACAGGGCTGGTTGCTAGGGAGCTGCCTCTCCTATTGGTGAGAACATCAACCAATGAAAACGCTGCACTGTTTCATCATTGAGAATTTTTCATTTTTCTTTTCTCTCTCTCTCTTTTTCTCAACCTTTCTCAAACACTTCCTGGCAATGAGAAGTAGAGGAGTTGCATAAGGTTTGCAATGGGATCCAGTTTTTTTTGTTTGTTTCGTGACATATTTTTAGATCATTTCACTGGAAGAAAGGAACAGTTGTGATTCCTGCTGGCTCTTTCTCTCGCTCTTTCTTCTATTCTCTCTCTCTCTTTCACCTACACACACACACACACACTTTCTCAAACAGACTCTTTCTCACACATACACACCTTTGCCCAATAGTGATGAACACATAAGCATGCACACCCATATTGCTTCTTCTTCATGTCTGACTAGATTAACAAAAGCTTGAGCTTTTCACTCTATGACTCTCTCTTTCTCGTTCTTCATGTACTTCGTCAGAGAGAGGATCCCCTTCTGCAGCCTCACCCGGCTCATCCCTTTCCATTTATTTCTACTTGGCTCAGTGTGTGTGTGTGTGTGTGTGTGTGTGTTTGTGTGTGTTTGTGTGTGTTTGTGTGTGTTTGTGTGTGTTTGTGTGCGTGTGTGTGTTTGTGTGCGTGTGCGTGTGCGTGTGCGTGTGCGTGTGTGTGTGTGTTGACGCCATCCTCCTTCTCACATCCTACTCAGTCCAGTGGGAACAACTCTGACTCATACTAACCTCATATCTTCCTCACTATATCTCTAAACCTCTGTGAATATATTTATTATTTTTATCTCTGTCATCCTTGAAAACTAAATGAAATAACTTGCTGTGCATAATCCCTTGGACACGTCCTGGTAAATGAATTACTGCTTCTTCCCTAGTGCTACTGGACCACCTCACTTTGTGCACCCAGTTAGCAGATTTTTCTGCTAATTCCCTCATAATTCGTTTATGGTTTGTGCCTGATGCCAGTTCAGCTGTTTTTAGTTGCATTTTAAAGCATCAATAGTCAAATTTTTTTCTGCTATAGAATAATTTAATAGTAACATTATCCTACATGGTTAAGACATTTGTCTGTGCTAATGGTAATTCCTAGACTACATAATGGTTTAGTTATTCTTTTTGATTGATAGGCATCATCCACACAACCCTGTACAGTAGGTATGTATTAATGTGCTGGTTTGAACACATTCAGTGTTTCTATAGTAACTGCTAATGTACAAGGATTGTATGGTGAATACTGAATGTAATCCAACACTGATAACAAATGAGTTGTTAGTCAAAGAAAAATTAATACTTTATCAAGTTTAAATTATGGCTTACTGGTTGTAAGAGAATGCAAAATTATTAATATATGAAATATCTGTTCCTTCCTGTGAACTAGTCCAACATGGGAAAGGATACAATTTTTCTATCCTGACTGGAAGACGCAATAGCTCTGGGAGATTGGGCTAAATATTTTTGTGACCCCTGTATTCACACCAGGAACGTTAAAGCAACTTAAAAATTAGGTGAATTAATAAAAATTACCCTTAAGACATTTAGGAAATGATTGAATTTCCAATGAAACTCAACCACTCAATACTCTTATTCTAAGAGTTCATATATATAACGTGTATGTATGTACGTGTGTGTATTGTGTACGAGTGTGTGTGTGTGTGTGTGTATATATATATAAATATATATATATATATATATATTGGGCGGCGCAGTGGTTAGCACCGTCGCCTCACAACAAGAAGGTCCTGGGT